>SNQJ01S0050337.1:10363-46706 GCA_010110895.2 Picea sitchensis | reverse complement strand
TGACTTCGTCCATGTACCTCTGCCACTTCCTCACCACAGTAGATTCCATGAAGCCCTTTGCTTTTGGGAGTCGCGTCCCCCTTTTGTCGACATCAGCACACTTTTCCAGAAGTGCGACAGTATCTTGATTCTCATTTACCATTTAAATGAGAGATCTCGGACGTCACAGGGGGAAACACCATTACTCCCTGATGTCGTTGACCCCCATAGCATTCGACACCAACACTTTCTCATGTTGCGGTGGGTCTTACTTTGTGACTATTGCAGTTTTTCTTATCAGTTGTCGAAGACCTCTAAACTTGGTAGGGCCACCAATGGCCACATCACCGTCGTTGTTTACTTCCGTGACCATTACCGCTGGTTCAGAGTATGTTCCTTTGCAGAATTGTCTTCTGCCTTTATCATTTCGCCCCCGAGGGCGCTGTAGTTATCTACATCAACATTTCAGACATTTTTTCTTCAGAGTTACATTACACGAGCATGGGGCATGCCCGCCTCGTTGGTACACACTTGTATATTGATACACAATTTGTGGAAAGTCGGGGTCTACAGGTTCCTTTCTTCTCCAAAGGATTGCTCTACACGGTCCCATTCTTTCTCTCCCTTACAACACCATTCTCAGTAAAAGAAACATTGATGGATTTCGGCTATACGTTTTGCTCCTAACCTCATCCATCAGGGGGAATCTGTTATCACTGAAATTTCGTCCGCATGTGGCGACAAGAACTCCACATCGTCAAAACAGAAAAAGTCATTCATGGCACAAGATTAATTCCTCAGCATTGCAAAAAGGTCAAAAAACTATACAAATGACCAAAAATTTGAAGGGCGCTTTATAGCATCGGGGTGCGCACGCGTATGCGCGTAACATCAACATACAAAGCGCACATATGTGCACAAGGCGTGGCTTTTGGGCGAAAAACCCGTGCGCCTGCTAAACGACGCATTTATTGAAATTGGTCGGCCTCCCAACCACTAATGGATCAGCTCCCAAGTTGATTTGACACCAAATCCGAGCTCAATCCTCATGGTGGGATGGTCAAAGACCTAATTGTGCCCTAAAGAGCCCCTTTTCACATTCTAAAGAGGTTACATAATTATCCAATGCTTGGCTATAAAAAGCCACGAATGACCACCATTTTCTCAAGGAATTCTTCATACTGTTATGCTGCTGAGATTGCTAAGGACCCATTCTTTGGCAATAAACATTACAAGCTGCATTTTATAGAGCTATTCACCCCTCACTTGAGTGAATAATCTTGGAGTTCTTTCACCCACATTTTCATCTTTTCATTGTAAAGGAGAGCAAGCTTTGAGGGCCTCAAGAGCCTTCCATTGGAGAAAGAAGGGACCCAAGTCCCCTTTCTTCTTTGTGCCTTTGGATTTCATCAATAAGATCAGCTTATGCATTGGTGATATTGGTCCATTTTTATTTATTTTTCATTGTTTCATATGCTCTTAGTTTTAATTAGTTTTAGTTTGATTTTTTGTTTATAACTCTATTGTTTCTCTTTCTAACCCTTTCCTTTCACAGCTGTCATGCCTAGCAGAGCCCAACTGGGCATGTAAGCACTCTTAATTTTCTCACCTAGTGACGAATTGGGTGCAAACACTACTTTCCCCTATAACCAATTTTCTTTCTTCTTTTCCAACTACAACACTTTAGCTTTGTAATTTAGTGATTCTTATCTGAATGTTTCTTTCTCTTGCTCAAGAGAATCCATCTATGTTTCCTATGGATGTTTAGTAGGGGACACCTTTAGCTTCTTCTTCAAACCCTAGATTATCTTGTCTTTCTCATCTAAGGAATCCTTTACTCCCTTAGGGCCTTCAGACTCCAATCTTTTGATCTCTGTCCGCTAGGCTTTGCTGGATGTTTTCTCTCATTTCAATTTCCCATCTAGTTTGAGTGCATGTGTTGTAAATCTTGAAACTTTCATACTTAAGCTTAGGTAGTCTGAGTATAGAATGTCACTAGCATTCCTGTGGAAATTTACTTTATCTAGGGCAGCAATATTCTCATAGTGCATCTTGATTTCAGACACTTTATCATCATCTACTATTGCTATATTAAATGTCTTTCTTTCTACATATCTGATTGAAAACATGGACGTCTTGTGTTGGGAGAGCTTCTCTACTTCGGGAAATAGGTCTCTTATCTCACTGTTGGCCATACTTCCTTTTACAACATACTAGTTCATCAAGTCTTCTTTGGATTGATATATTGCCCCAGGTGTCTTGCTAAATATGTGTTTCTTGCTGCTAAAAACCCTTGTGTTGCTTTCGCTTTGTGGCATGCTTCTTGTACCATCTTCTTCATTCTTGGTTACACCTTCCACCATCTCCATGCTTGTTTTCTCCTTAGATTCTTCTTATTCTAGGTCAACCACTTGAGAGGGTGGTGTAATTTTCATTTTCTTGGGAATATCTTGCTGACTACTGGCACCCATGGCCTCTGAACTATTCCTCTTATTATAAACACTCATCTTTAGGGCTTTGACAATGAATCTTGGAGAAGCTTTATGTGTTTGGATATGTTGAGGGGTAGAATTTATTGGCTTTATCCGATCATTCTGCAAAGTGACCTCCATATTTGTACATGTTTCCATATTAGCCAGTTTATCAAATCCTTCAACATGCTCGTGCTCATAGGGGCCTAATTTGCTCATTAGCCTTCTCTTGGATATGATATGATGTGGATCATATTTCCTTCCTTTTAATTGTGTAAAACTGGATTCATTGAATTTGGCTTGGATCTGAGGTAGGCAGGATTTTTTTTTTACCACAAAGGGTCCTACCATTAAAGGAAATTTTAAGTTGTATGCCTTGTGTGCTTTCAGAAAGTGCTATGTCTCTGAAATGATCCTTTGTCTGATGAACTCTAAATAAAAAATCTTGGGGTTCAAAAATACTGGTAAAAGATAAGTTCCTTCTTGATATCCATACACCCATATCACAATAGATTGTATGAACAACATCCAATCTCCTACTCTGCTCTCTGGATTTGGTTGTAAAAAACTTTTCATTTCTTCTAGAACCCTTGGCAAGTCTGAGCCGAAGATAAGACTGTACACCCTAGACATCATCTTATTAATGAAAATAAGCATGGTGATACTTTTACATTCATTTGAGATGAAGGTGGTTTCAGGAAATTCGATCTTGTTCGATTCGAGGAACATCCTCAGCAGGTGCGTGTAGTATCTGAAGTGTCTCAATGAACTGAAATTGACTAGCTGTCGATGCATATTATCAATTATGAATCTATCAAAACTAATAAAGACCGACTGAAGAGACTCTGACACAAAAAAGGTTAACAAGAAACCTAACGTGACTTCTACTACGAACTTGTTGTTATCTAACCCTAAAATTTGGCTAAGCAGGGAACAAGCCCATTGGACCTCAATGATCATAATATTCCTCACATTGATAGGTAATGATAGACTTTTTGAATGGTGTTCAGGTTTGACAATGGTTTGCAGAAACTGTGATTTTACTTATGAAGGGCATTCTCTGTAAATTGTGATCATCTTCTCTTCTTCGAAAGGCTCTGATGCTATGGAGGAAGAATCTGACACACTGAGGGTATGTCGAAGTGACCGACTGTCTATTTCACATAAAACCTCTGACCCTAATTTTTTCAAAATAACTCTTTCTTCCTGTGAATATTGCTTGGAACACCAACTTATGAATTCAGGGAAGGGGAATACTTCTTCTATGACATAAGGGGTAATGAAGGCTTGAGTCGTTCCGAGAAAAGGGATATGTTTCCCAACATTGTCTAACAAATTTGATCTGGACACAGAAACGGGCAAGACTGTTATCTCTGTGTCGAAAACATCAGAGTCCCTATAAATTAGGGCTTCTTCTCTAGAGGTGATGTCTTGTTCATTCACGGTTAAAATGACAGGATTAGCATCCAATGTGAAAAATACCTGTTGAGCGATGAAGAAAACATGAACCTGATCCAACTTTGAGCTTGGGTTTCGAATGGATGGTTTGCGCCAAATTTTGAACGTTTGAATGCTTTCAAAGTATCATAAAATTATGTCAGGGATCCTCCTTTTATATGCGCCTATCGACATCGGGGATTGGAGAAAATGATTTTAGGTAGACCTCTTTTCACCCTGATGTACCTCTAGAGGCGCCACGTGTCCACGAATAAAACCATAGTAGTTTTCCCCGGTCTGCCTTCGAACGATTAATCCTTGTGCTACTTCAATCTTCGATATGAGTTTAAACCGTTGATCTAGATCACTCTAAGATCTATGGTCCATCGTGTCCCAGCAAATTTCGATATCGGGGATTGGGGAAAGCGGTTTCAGGTAGACTGATTTTCGCCCCGATGTACCTCTAGAGGTGGAACACGCCCTCGAATAAAACTACGACATTTTTTTCCGACCCACCTTCGAGTAATTATCTTCCACGCTACTTCATTCCTTGATATACCTCTCAGTCGTTGATCCAAGCTACTTTCCGATCGACGGTCCACAGAATCCCACCTTTCACTCCTACATTATACTTGTCTGCATGCCTCCATATAAGACCTTATCCTCCAAACTATCACACTTCCATAGCGATGTGGCTTTTCTCTAAATCCCTGAAACTCAAATCCTGATCTAAAAATTGTTATGATGATAACATAGGCTCCAACTGGGGATGCTATCCTCCTTGTGAGGTAGAAAAGAATTGAAGACCAAGTGCCTACCCATTGCGCTGTGATCTATTAGTTTGATATGAATTCGCAGATATTTATTCGAAAAAACTTAAAATATGTCCATCATAGCTTAGGGCCTTCACCTCGGGCTTCAACTATGTTGCTTTATTCCAACCTTTCATGCGTAAATAAAAACGGAAAAAACGATTATATACAATGAATGGAGGGGTGATGATTTTTTAAACAATGTAATGCTTGAGGAACCTGCCATTCACATTCCCTCCTCCAGCGCGTTATCCATTACTATCCTGTAACAAATAGACGTTTCTCCCACGGTAAGCTGCGATTTTGAACAGACCTAGCCATAGGTTATCAAATTTCCCATGTTTTCCTTTATCTTCATTTCTGGCATCCCATTTTAGTACCCAATCTCCTGGTTCGAAGTCATCCACTTTGGTATATCTCTCAAAAGCCTCTTTGATATTGTATTGGTGTAGTTGGGTGTTATGAAAGGCCTCTTCTCTGGTTTGTTGTACACTGATGAGCTCATCATTTCTTCTCCTACTAGCGTCTGCTTCTGCCTCTTGCTCCTGTAACAACTTCATTACCAAAAACCCTAATACAGTAGGAAAACTTGCTTCAGTGCCATATACAATCTAGAAAGGGGATGTGGCAATGGATCTCTTTGGGGATATTCTGTCTGCCCATAGCGCGCGGATGAGCGTTTTGTGCCATGCCTTTTTATTCTGTTGCAGCAATTTTTTGATGATTCTAACCAATATTTTATTCGAAGATTCAGCCAACCCATTCCCTTGAGGGTAATATGACATGGAATGACCAAGGGTGATGTTGTGATCACTACAGAATTTCTCCAATTTCTTAGAATTGAAAGACGTTGCATTGTCTATTATGATTTTGATCGGGCATCCGAATCTGGACATAATATCATCTTCTAGGAATCGAATGATGACATCATCTGTAGATTATCTGGTGGAAATTGCCTCAATCCACTTAGTGAAATAATCGGTCGCTATTAGAATCCATTTGTGTTGGGAAGAGAATTGTGGATGGATCTCCCCTATAAAATCAAGGCCCCACTATCTGAAAGGAGCTTCCACTGAAATGGGTTTTAAAGGTAGAGCCTGTAATTTTCCTTTCCCATAAAAAATTTGACATTCATGGCACTTTGAGACTTATTTATAAACATCACGGAAGATACTAGGCCAATAAAATCTATCCCTTAGAATTTTATGCACGATTGTCTTCCAATAATGATGACCTCCACAGTCACCTTTATGGAACTCTGTGATGGTTTTCTCTGCTTCTCCTTCTATCAAACAACTCAATAAAATCCCTCTCGGATCTTTCCAGTACAACGATTCATTCACTATAAAAAAAATTGTTGCCTTCAATTTCAAGAATCTGGCTTTCGTCTTACTAAATTTAGGAGGTGCCTACAAAATTTTCGGCACAAAGATGATATCTGCATACCATGCAGAGTCAACAAATTTCTAGGATATTGGTGGAGTCGGCTTTTCTTATTCTGTAACTTCTAACAGGTCAGCTGTGAAATTTATCCCTAAAAGTTCACAATCTGTCTGTGCCATCAGCCTTGCTAGCCCTTGTCCTTTGATCAGCTTCATGGGCTTGATTTCAAGATCATATTCTAATAGCACTGCAATCCATTTTCCCATCTTTCCTTCAGGATCAGGCTATGTCAAGATGTCTTTCACTGAGCTGCTAGGAACATAAGAAGTGGTATGTGAATGTGGGATGTAAACACTGAATTATTTCAATGCCTTGACTAAAGCATATGCTTGCTTCTCCATTATGTCATATTTCAAAGGAGCATCCCTCAATGTATTACTGTAGTATGCTATGGGCTTCTCAAAATTCTAGTCATCTTTCTGGAGTAGCACACCTGCAATAGTGTGTTCTGAGGCAAAAGAGAATAGTATGAAGTCCTTTTCAAAATTTGTACTAGCCAGTACATGAGCCTTTGTCAACGCCACTTTGATGTCTTCAAAGGATTTTCTAGCCTCTAGGATCCACTTGATTTTATTTCCCTTTTTTATCATATTGGTAATATGTTTTATGATTTCAGCCAAATTAGGAATGAATCTCCTTAGGAAGTTCAATTTAGCCAGGAAAGATTGTACCTCCTTTTTGCTTCTGGGTATGCTAATTTCAAGATCCCCTCAACTCTGTTGGGGTCTACGTTTATCCCTTCTTTTGAAATGATGTGACCCAACAACTTTCCTTCTTCCATGGCGAAATTTGAATTTTTAGGATTCAAAGAGATCCCGAACTTTCTGTATTTTTGAAATGCCAATCTGAGATGTTTGAGATATTCTTCATCTGAGGTAGAATACACAGTGATGTCACCAAGGTAGATACCAATGAATTTATTCTTTTCATCAACAAAATCTATACCCATAGCTCTTTGAAATGTTCCCCCTGCATTCATAAGCCCAAATGACATCTTGGCATAAATAAATGTTCCCCATGGTGTGGTAAATGTTGTCTTTTCTTGATTGTCAGGATGTACTATGATCTGGTTGTATCTTGAGAAACCATCTAACATTGACATTTTCTGAGAGCCCACCACCTTCTGTAAAATATGATCCATTTTGGGCAATGGGTAATTGTCCTTAAGAGATACCTTATTTAGATTTTTGAAGTCCACACACAGCCTAATTTCTCCACTCTTTTTTTTTACTAGCACCAGGTTGGCCACCCATCTGGAAAACCTCAGGGACACTATGATTTTTTCTTCAAACAATTTATTTACTTATTTTTCTATCAATGGTAACAACAAGGGGTTTATTATTCTTAATTTATGTTTGAATGGCTTATGATCTTCTTTTATTGGGATAACATGTTGGATTATATTGGTACCATAAAATTTCAACTCATCATAGCTCCAAGCAAAGACATCAGGGAAATATTTCATTAATTTTACATACCTCTCTTTGACTTCAGGACAGAGTTTCTTGGACAACTTGACGATATTTGGATCTTCTGGAGTCCCAATATTGCAATCTTCCACATCCCCTTCATTTACTGTAATATTTGGACTTTTGGCCACGTCATTATTATCAAATATTTTATTTAATGGTACTAGGCCTTTAGGGATGATGTTGCTTTTCAACTGCACAATATCTCTGCCAACAATCTGATTGTCAAAATATCCTTCTTTTGTGAAAGCAGCTGCATCCACCTCATCATCGCAATATTCATCATCAATGTTTAAATTATCAAACTTGTTCTCCATCCTTAGGAATATTTCTATCTATTTGTCACTCTTGAAGATTTGCTAGTGCTTCATATTGTCTGGTATTGCTGGCTTGTACTTGACTTCAACCTTGTATCTTTTCTCAGGGAAAATTGGGACTTTGAACACTGTTGTTGAAGTAGTTAAGGCATCAACAACCTGATTTTGTTCTCTTGGAATTTCTGAAAGATTGCATTATGAAAATTTCTCAAGGAGGTCTAGTACCATGTTTCTTTAGGCCATCATTCTAGGTTGGTTTTCTTGGTAGATGCCTTTGATCTGATTTATGATAAGCTTGGAGTCTCCAAGAAAAACAATTCTTTTGACACCTAATTCTTCCAAAACTTTCAACCCCAATATTAACGCTTCATACTCAGCCATATTATTGGTGCACTCAAAAATGAGTTTGTAAGAGCATAATTTTGCATCTCCATTGGGATGATAGATCCATATGCCAGCTCCATCCCCTTTTCTACATGCAGCTCCGTCAAAATTCATTTTCCATATTTGATCCTCTGCATCACCTTGTTTCTCTGGAAGTTTCTCCATCTGCTAGTTAAGCTCATTTTTGTCAGCGATAATGATTCTTGTTTCCTCTTCTTCGGAGCACGGGTCATTGAAGAAAATAGAGGAGCCCAATTCAATTTATACCTAATAGATAGGATGATTGTTGGGTTGTGATTTATTGCTGACCATTTATTTAAGAAGAACCTCCCTGTACAATATTATGTCTTGACCAAAGACATGAATAATATCATATGACATGTCCATCTAGAGGGCTCCTTTTAGTTTTGCAGCCCATGACCTGGACAACAACATACCAAATTTTGGAGGTATATCAACGACCACTATGTCCATCACCATATTCTCATCTGGGATTTGTGCTAAAGAAACCACCATGTCTTTGATCATGCCAAGGCATTTCATCTTTCTTGAATCGAAGGATAATTGGTCCTTATAAGGTCTGGTGACATCGAGACCTAATTGGTCCATGACCACTTTGGGAATCAGGTTGTGAGATGCTCCAGAATCTAGCATAACATTGTGTCGGATCATGTCATGCATTTTCAAGATGACATAAAAAGGAGGGACTTCTTCATTTTCATTGTTTTCTTCTACTCTTGGACAAAATAGGATGGTTGGGTGATCATCTTGTATGTTCAGGGTATCAGAGGTTTTCCCCTTCTTAAGCATCTTGATGATCTGATTTATGTACTCGTTATTATTGATCAATTCATTAAATGGTACTGAAATCTTTATTTTAGCCATTTCACTTTCGAAATCAAAAGAGGATGAGGTTTTATCTACCTCTTTGGTGACCATTTATTTTCTTGTCAATAATTTCTTTTGAGGTTCTTCTGTCTGCTTCCCTTTTTCCACAACATCCTTTGCAACTGAATCCTTTGCAGTAGAATCCTTTGCAGCTGAATCTTTTTTGGGCTGACTTGAAGAAGGTATGTTATTCTGAGATTCTTTGATGGGATTCCCCTTTGGAGGGTTTGGAGGCACCTTTTTATTTCGAAGGTTATATTTCCTTTGGAATTGCATGATGTCGTTTTTTAATCCAGTCTCATAATCTTCCCTTTCTATTGATACCCTTTATTCTTCATCTTGCAAAAAGATCTCACTTGCATCCATGAATTGGTCGTGTTCTTCTTTGGTCAAAAATACCTTTGTTTCTTTATCATCATAACAGTTCATGTTGTCTTCAAAATATCCATCATAATCCTCATTCACATAATTATTTTGAAAAGGAGGCCTTATTTGTTGTTCCCCTTGATTTTCCTGGTTTCCTTGATTTGCTTGATTTCCCTGATTTTCCTGTTTTGCTTGAGTTTCCTGATTCCCCTAATTTCTTGGCTATCTATGCTTAAACTGAGGAATAGATGGTCTTCTCAGATTTTTGGGTGGGCCATTAGCCTGTTCTCTGGGGTTAGGCCTATTTACTAGAGCCATTCTTTCCATCATCCTCTCCATGTTTCTCATCATTGCTTCAAATATTTTCTTTGATGTTTATGATGTTGAAGGTTGTGTTTTATATTGAGCTCTATTTGTGTCCCTTCCAGCATTAGCTTTCATCTTCCTTGAATCCATTAGGTTCACTTCAACCTCTATAGCATCGGTCATCATATCATCCAATGTGGTAGATCTTCGTTCTCTTAACAACAAAGCAAAATCACTTTCAAAAGAATCAGCATATCTGAGCTGAGCATCTCTAGGGGGGGGTTTACCTCAGCAGGAATTGTATGGTAGACCTTCATGAACCTGGATGAAAAATCCTGCACTATTTCATCAGGTGATCTCTTCATGTTGTTGTACTGTGTCAACAACTAAAGGGGATTTTTATTATCCCCCCATTTTGCAATGAAACTTGTCTCAAAATATTCGAAATTTGCAATACTGGCCAGTGGAAGGGCTTTGAACCACTTCCTTACTTCTCCTGCAAGACTTTGTGTAAATAGCCTCATATTCACATCTTCAAAATCCACCTCTTCCAAGTCTATGAAATCATTAAACCAGTCTAGATGCTTCTCAGCTGATATGTTGCCCTCAACATCATATAATTTTATCCTTAGGTTGTAATCTTGAGGAAAATCATGTAATTGAGCAGGCAGTACGAGGGGAGAAAATATGGCTGCCATAGCTGCTATGAGGGGTCAGAGTGGTTGTTGGTTTTGAGAGGGGATCACTAAAGGCATGGTATATGCGGCTAGAATCAAATCTTGGAATCTCTTTTAGTCAAATATGGTCTCGCTTAAACAAGAATCAGACTTAATTCTGAATAGGATTTGCTCAAATTTTACATCAAACTCGAGGTATTCAATGCTAGTCACTCCGTCCTTGGGTAAAGATAGATATCGGTATAGATGTAACAATGGGGTTATCGGATTTTATTTTATTTTGCGTAAAAGCTTCTCAAGGTCAGACACAAGGATTGTAGCTTCTGGGTCTGGGTTTCTCCTGGTGTGGATTTTCTTAGGAGACGAGATTTATATCTCACACGGGGTGGTGCAACTGGTCTCTAAGTAATGGAGTCGCCAGGGTAAAAATAATCTCATCCAATAAGGTATTTGATCCATTGTCATCCTCATGGATCAAACTAAAGCTTTAAGTCATTTTCCCAGGGAATATTTTTCAATTTCATCCCCGACAACGGCGCTAGAATGTTAGCACTCTGTAAAATTTTTCCGGCTGAATAGACAAATGACAGAGGTAATTGTTTCAACCTAATTTAGAGTTGGGCACTATCCTTCTCAACTCAAAGAGGGATCTCTCATTTCACTTGATATATCTATGGAAATTGGTGGCTATATTTGGTTTGTTTTGGGGGTTTTTAATAAAATTGTTGGCAAGGAAAGGGAGGAACACTCAGGGCCATGGAGTCAAAATTTTGAAAGTGAATGAAAACATAAATTAGCTGGTAGAACTCTCCATAGGATAAAGGCTAAACTAGGCGATGAGTTTGAGTTATTCTTGAATTTAAATAGAGTGTGGGAGGATAAAGAAAACAAATAACTGCATCAGAGCATTACTGAAATGAATTCTGAATTAGTTAAGAAGACAAACACACAATTTAAATTTCTTAAGCCAAGAGCATCACAGGACGAATTTCGAACCTTTAACTATCCAATTTAAATAGAATAAAATGTAAATGGAATAAAAAATGATAGGAAATACATATGATGAAGGAATATGAAGCTCATATCACCATCGTTAGAATATTTTCATAAATATTTCAAAAGCTTCTGCATTTATATTCAATTCATCTTCAGAAAATTACAATAGAGTTTGAAACAACCAAAAGGTTCTCTTTCACTTCTACCAACATTTATTCAATCAAACATCCGAGCATTTATACAATTCGATTACAATGGATGAAACCGAAATGTTTCAGCTTCTAAAACTAATAATAGTAATTTCAACTGATAGTCTCGGCATATGAACCGATTTACAATGATTACTCGAAAGACGTTTCAAAACTGGGAACAAATTCTTATGACTGCTCAACTTCCTTTACAACACTTGGGTTGTCCTGATCTTCTGTCGAACTCATTGATTTGATGACACCTGGGGGTCACTTACTGGTCCCAGGAAAACTGCATCTCGTCTTGCCCTGCCGCACAATTTCCTTCCATTGTGAGTCAGAAGGAATCTCGTAGTCCACCATTTCATTAACTAAAATATCTATATCAATGCACGTGGCGTAGGACATAATTAGCAAGCCAATCTTCACTGTTTTAAATTGATTCAAAATTTCAAATTCTGTGGCCAAATACTCCACCAGACTCGGACCTTTCAGACTTTCCTCCATAGCTTCAAATTTGGAATGGTCCATCCTACACTAAATGAGGAGAGAATTGTAGTCTTCTTGATTGTATAATGAACCTTCACCATCCCAAAATGGTCAGAGGACCTTGGAAATCAATTGTTCAAACGTGTCTTTAAACTCCTGTACATTGTGCTCCATTTCCATAACTTTGTTTTGAACTGATTTGAGCAAGTTGTGCTTGGAAATGATTCTCCTAGCCCATATGATCAACGTAGTTCTGTCTTTTACCCCAATAGTCTGAAGATCAGCAGTGGGTACAAAATTCAACAAATCAATAATGTTATGGGCCCATTCTGAAGGTTTCTTGGCTAGTGTTTCATTGACAACAATACACTTGCTTTGGGCTGTGGTAGCTACACTGTCTTTGTCATTTATAAAATTTAGATAAACTCTGAACTTAGCAACCTATGCAGCAATAGCATCCCAGATCACATGTTTATCTCCTTGTAGCAGTGTTTTACCTTTCATCCTTGTCCTCATCTTTCTTACTCTCTCTTGCAAATCTTGATTTTTCCTTTGGAGTGGAGCTATCTTTTCATATTATATTTTCATTTCTTGTTTCATCTTTTCCAAGGTTTCCTTAAGGTTTTTTATTCCCCCTTTCTATAGACTCACTTGGGACATAGCTTGGACCAATCCATCAGTGCTTGATCTAGCTTCTGCATTAGCAGGTACAATGACATCCATATTTGATGTTGCTACTTTCCCCTATAACCAATTTTCTTTCTCCTTTTCTAGCTGGAACACTTTAGCTTTGTAATTTAGTGCTTCTTGTCTTAATGTTTCTTTCTCTTGCTCAAGAGCAGCCAACCTTGTTGCATGTGGATGTTCAGTAGGAAACATCTTTAGCTTCTTCTTTACACCCTAGATTATATTGTCTTTCTCATCTAAGGAAGCCTTTACTCCCTGAGGGCCTTCAGACTCCAATCTTTTGACCTGTGTCTGCTAGGATTTGCTGGAAGCTTTCTCCTGTTTCAATTGCCCATATAGTTTTAGTGCATGTGTTGTCAATATTGAAAATTTCAGACTTAAGCTTAGGTAGTTTGAGTATAGCATGTCACTAGCATTCCTATGGAACTTTACTTTGTCTGGGGAAACAATATTCTCATAGTGCATCTTGATTTCAGACACTTTATCATCATTTGCTATTGCTATATTAAACGTCTTTCTTTCTACATCTCTGACTGGAAATAGGGACGTCTTGTGTTGGGAGAGCTTCTCTACTTCGGGCAACAGGTATCTTATCTCATTGTTGGCCATACTTCCTTTTACAACATACTGGTTCATCAAGTCTTCTTTGGAGTGATATATTTCCCCAGGTGTCTTGATAAATATGTGTTTCTTGCTGCTGAAAACCCTTGTGTTGCTTTCTCTTTGTGGCATGCTTCCTGTACCAGCTTCTTCGTTCTTGGTTGCACCTTCCACCATCTCCATGATTTTTTTCTCTTTAGGTTCTTCTTCTTCCAGGTCAACCACTTGAGAGGGTGGTGTAATTTTCATTTTCTTGGGAATATCTTGTTGACTACTGGAACCCATGGCCTCTGAATTGTTCCTCTTGATATAAACACTCATATTTGGGGCTTTGACAATCAATCTTGAAGATGATTTCTGTGTCTGGATCTGTTGAGGGGTAGACTCTATTGGATTTATCTGATTATGTTGCAAAGTGACCTCCATATCTGTACATGTTTCCAGATTAGCCAGTTTATCAAATCCTTCAACATGCTCGTGCTCATAGGGGCCTAATTTGCTCATCATCCTTCTCTTTGATATGATCTGATGCGGGTCATATTTCCTTCCTTGTAATTGTGTAAACCCAGATTCATTGAATTTTTCTTGGATCTGAGGTAGACATGATTTGTTTTTTACCACAAAGGGTCCTACTATGAAAGGAAATTTTAAATTGGATTCCTTGTGTGATTTTAGAAAGTGATATGTCTCTGAAATGATCCTTTGTCTGATGAAATATAAAGAAAAAATATTGGGGGTCAAAAATACTGGTAAAATATAAGGTCCTTCTTGATAGCCATACACCCATATCACAATGGATTGTATGAACAACATCCAATCTCCTACTCTGGTCTCTGGATTTGGTTGTAAACAACTTTTCATTTCTTCTAGAACCCTTGGCAAGTTTGAGATGAAGATAAGACTGTACACCCTGGACATCATCTTATTAATGAAAATAAGCATGGTGATCCTTTTAAATTCATTTGAGATGAAGGTGGTTTTATGAAATTCGGTCTTGTGCGATTCCAGGAACATCCTCAGTAGGTGCGTGTAGTATCTGAAGTGTCTCAATGAACTGAAATTGACTAGTTGTCGATGCATATTATAAATGATGAATATGTCAAAACTAATGCAGACCGACTGAAAAGAATCTGACACAAAAAATTTTAACAGAAAATCTAACATGACTTCTACTACGAACTTGTTGTTATCTAACCCTAAAATTTGGCTAAGCAGGGAACAAGCCCACTGGACCTCAATGATCATAATGCTCACATTGATAGGTAACGATAGAATTTTTGAATGGTGTTCAGGTTTGAAAATGGTTTGCAAAAACTGTGATTTTACTTCTGAAGGGCATTCTCTGTAAATTGTGATCATCTTCTCTTCATCGAAAGGCTCTGACGCTACGGAGGAAGACTCTGACACACTGAGGGTATGTCAAAGTGACGGGATGTCTATTTCACATAAAACCTATGACCCTAATTTATTCAAAATAACTCTTTCTTCCTATGAATATTGCTTGGCACACCAGCTTATGAATTCAGGGAAGGGGAAGACTACTTCTACGACATAAGGGGTAGTGGAGGCTTGAGCCATTCCGGATCTATTTCCCAACATTGTCTAACAAATTCGATTTGGACACACAAACAGGTGAGATTATTATCTCTGTGTCGAAAACATCGGAGTCCCTGTCAGTTAGGGATTATTCTCTAGAGGTGATGTCTTGTTCATTCACGGATAAAATGATAGGATTAGCAGCCATTGTGAAAAATATCTATTGAGCGGTGAAGAAAACATGAATCTGATCCAACTTTGAGATTGGGTTTCGAATGGATAGTTTGCGCCAAATTTTGAACATTTGAATGCTTTCAAAGTATCATAAAATAATGTCGGGGATCCTCCTTTTATATGCACCTATCGACATCGGGGATTGGAGAAAACGGTTTTAGGTAGACCGATTTTCGCCACGACGTACCTCTAGAGGCACCACGCGTCCATGAATAAAACCATAGTAATTTTCCCTGGTCCGCCTTCAAATGATTAATCCTTGCGCTACTTCAATCGTCGATATGAGTTTTAGCCATTGATCTGGAGCGCTCTAAGATCTATGGTCCACCGTGCCCCAACAACTTTCGATATCGGGGATTGGGGAAAGCAGTTTCAGGTAGACTTCTTTTTACCCCGATGTACCTCTATAGGTGCCACGCATCCTCTAATAAAACTACGACAGTATTTCCCAGCCCGCCTTCGAGTAATTATCTTTCGCGTTGCTTCATTCCCCGATATGCCTCTCAGTAGTTGATCCGGGCTACTTTCAGATCGACGGTCCACATAATCCCACCTTTTGCGCCTCTTCTATACTTGTCTGCATGCCACCATGTAATACCTTATCCTCCAAAATATCTCACTTCCATAACGATGTGTCTTTTTGCTAAATCCATGAAACTTGGATCCTGGTCTGAAAATGGTTATGATGATAACACCACCTAGTGCTATTTCCCTAATCTCTGCTAAGAAATGCAGGAAGGTAATCTCTCAGACGAGGAAGTTTGTATTCTAATTTGTTATTCGCTCTCAGAATAAGAGAAATATCACAACAACGTCTATGGTCTCTATCACCGACCTCTCCACATAGCAGAAGCAAGTAGATAAGGTCATGGAAGAATAATTAGATATCTTCTCCTCACCTGTCGGGGTACCTCTACACTACTAGGTCAAGCACCCCATCAATCTGACCCTCGACGCACCGCTGCCCATTGGGCCAATCTATCATCGCTCTCTATTAGAGAATGAGTAGATCAAGTGAAATATCCAAGAACTTCTCCACAAGGGGCACATCTGTCCCAGCTCATCACCTTATGGGATCCCAATCGTGTTGGTATAGAAGAAAGATGGAACCTGGTGACTCAGCATTGATTATCGGGCTCTGAATAAAATCACAGTCAGAAATTGGTACTCGATTCCCCGAATCGACGATATCCTTGATCAACTCACAGGGGCCAAATACTTCAGTAATATTGATCTGAATTCTAGCTACCACGAGGTCCCGATAGAATAGACAGATGTATGGAAAACCACCTTCAAGTCAAAGGAAGGCATTTTTGAATGATTGGTCATGCCCTTTGGTTTAACAATTTATCCATCCACTTTCATGAGGATGATGGATGATATCCTACGTCCATTCACCAATAATTTTGTAGTGGTGTATTTGGATGACATTCTCATTTACAATAAGACTTGGGCCGAACACTTGCAGTATATTCAACATGTTCTACACATCCTGCGACAGCACATGCTATATGCCAACTTGGAAAAATTCTCCTTCGTCATGGACATGGTCCATTACCTGGGCTACATCATTGATCCGCATGGTGTACATATGGACCCAGCCAAGATCCAAGTCATCAATGACTAGCCAGCACCAACCACACTCACTGAGCTTCGGAGCTTCTTAGGCCTTGTCAATTTCTACCGCAGGTTCGTGCTGGGATTCTCCCATATTGCATGGTCCCTCAGCCAAATAACCAGGGGTGGTGGCAAGGAGAAATTTGCACGGGGCCAGTCCCAACAACAAGTGTTCGATGATTTGAAGCAGTGCTTGTGCTCAGCCCTAGTACTTTCACTAATAGACCTACAACAACCCTTTGAGATCAAGACAAATGCTTCAGACTATGTGGTGGGCGCCATTCTCACTCAACATGGCCACCCCGTGGCCTATCATAGTGAGACACTAGCAGATGTTATCCGTAAGTACCCTACTTACGACAAAGAAATGTACTCCATTGTGCAAGCCTGCCGACAGTGGAGACATTACATTCTTGGGAAGGAGATGGTCATCCACACTAATCATAAGCCACTGCAGTTCATGCAGACACAAGGAAAATTGTAGAATGATTTCCATCAAACGTGGTCCACATACTTGTAGCAATTCCACCTCAACATCAAATATAAAACATGAAGCACCAATTGCGTCGATGATTGCCTCAACAGATCGCCAGTCATGTAAATCAACATGGTGCTAGCCTCTTGTGGCCATGAGACCTCTGGATGTCCCCAACTTTATGAGACAGACCTGTACTTCACCATCACCTACCAAATGTTGGGTGAAAACATAGTTGTCGATAATTTCCATCTTCAGGATGGGTTGTTGTGTTGTCTGGGCCATATATGTGTTCCATCAAGTGAGGGAGCGAAGATGATCTGGGAATCCCACTACAGTCGAGTGGCAGGACACTTTAGTGTCGAAAATATAGTGGTGATGCTACAAAAACATTTCTACTAGCCAAAACATCGACAGGAGGTCAGTAAGTATATCAGGTCCTACACTGCCTACGTTATTGCCAAATCGACCACTAAGAAACAGGGCATGTACACCCCTCTTCCTACTAGTGACAGGCCATGGGAATCCATCTCAATGGACTACATGTCGGGCCTCCCATCCACCAAGTGGGGAAATGACTGTGTTTTTGTGGTTGTTGATCTCTTTTCTAAGATGGCGATTCTGGTTGCCTGCAAGAATAACATCACAGCAGAGGCCACTGCCAAGATCTTATTTGAATGAGTCTGGGTACATTTTGGAATCCCACAAATTGTTGTTTCATATCGGGAAATTCGATTTCTCAGCACATTTTGGTCGAGCCTCTGGTCACTGTTGGACACCAAGCTCACCAAACCCACGGCCTTCCACCCCCAGAGAGATGGCCAAACTGAGGTCGTAAATCGAATGATTATTCATATCCTTTGCATGTATAATTCAAATCACCCTCACACATGGGATGAGAGCCTTCCCTATGTCCAACATAGNAAGCTCACCAAACCCACGGCCTTCCACCCCCAGAGAGATGGCCAAACTGAGGTCGTAAATCGAATGATTATTCATATCCTTTGCATGTATAATTCAAATCACCCTCACACATGGGATGAGAGCCTTCCCTATGTCCAACATAGTTATAACCGATCCCTACATATCTCAACTGACCATAACAACTTTCAGGTGGGGTTGGGATTCCAACCATTGGGTCCCATAGATGTTGCACTTCTCCTTGCGGTCACCTCGACCGAATCATATTATGCTCCAACTGAAGCTGAAAAATCCACCCGGTTCATTGAGCATATCCAAAACATCCTCCAATAGATTTAGGATATCCTACAGAAGTCCAATGACAAGCACAAATGGTGCCATGATCAACATCGGGTGTCACATAAGTTTCAAGTGGGCGACAAAGTTTGGTTGCACTTGCTGAAAGAACGCCTTACAGGACCCCATCAGAAGCTTCGCCCACTCTGTTATGGGTCGTACACCATCACCAAGGCCATGGGGGATAACACTTTTGAGCTCAACATTCCTCCTTTCCTTGGCCTCCACCCAGTGTTCAACGTGGATCTCCTTCGCCCTTATTTCCCACCATTATTGGACACCTCAGACATAGCAGAACAATTGAAACCAACAGATCTCAACCCCAAATGATTACAACATGCATCCAGTGATCATATTGTGGACAGATAGATTGAGGGAACTTGAAAACAAAGTAACCAACTTTATCGAGTCGTCAAAGCAGGGCAGATCCTGCACCAAGTCAAGTAGCTCACCCGAGGCCAAATTCATCAGATATTTCCTCATCTGATGGGGGAAATCAATGCAATGGAGACCATTTATTCCTAATGAGGGAGGATTTATGTAGTTGGATATCAGTGGCCACCCAGCTTTTCCAACTGGATCAAAACAGTTTTCTGGCAATTTTGGCAATTTACTATTTTTAGCAGTTTTAACTTCCGGGGCCATTTTGAGGGCCTAAATGAAGGTTTTTCGGGATCGAGATTCTCAATGGTAGTTTAAGGAATGATTGAACTCCCAAAATGAATCTCCTTGATGATACCTTTCCAATGGGCTATCGTACACCTAAAACGGAGATCGTATGCAAAAGTTACGACCCTAGGAAGTTGATGTACTAACTTACCTAGATGGGGCCCACATGACTTTTGGCGCTTCATCTCCTAGGGTTAGGTTTTGGGATGTCTAGGGTTTTTGGAATTCCTTTTTATTGTAAAAAGGCCTTTAGAACCTCATTGTATTAATCTTCTGGCGAATGAGTACAGTCGTCACATGTCTTATCAGAGATAAGCTGCCACCATTCCAGCAAGCTTGTTTCTGTTGCATTTTACAGTTTCAGCTTATTTACTTATTGAATAGAAAACTAGTTTTACTATATCTCTGTTATTTTGTGTTAAGCACCTGTTAATAATTTGTAGTCATTTTGTTCTGCTCATAAAATTCGGATCAATGGTATTAGAGAGGTCTTCTCCTTGTCATCTTAATGCATGTCCCCAACAAGGTCGGAGTACAAAGAGTTGGGTCTCGAGCTTGTTTCTCTTGAGGAAAAAATCTCTCGCACACCCAAGTGAGCTCTCATGGTAGGAGAAAATAAATATGATGGGGCATGATATCCTTCAAACTATTGATTGAGGAATCCCTCACGCAACAAAGGAATGAGATGATGGATAGTTTCGCACAAATCCTTTGGCGACTACCAACAAGAGACGCATATTCTTCGAGTAGAGGCGTCGCCCCCTTCAAGGTATAAATAAACTTCAATATTCCTATATTTGAAGGTCATATAGACACACATGTTGTAGACAAGTGATTGAATCTACTAGAAGGGTATTTTTCTTTCCATAATTTTTCGAATAGAGAAAATATTAATTTTGCGCTCCTCAAAGTCGTTCCCCATGTCAAAGATTGGTGGGAAACTTTCTGTGAGCAAAAGGAAATAGAGGAACCCTCATTATTTATAGTCATAGCCACCTAGGAATCCTTTAGGGATGTTATTAAGGAACAATAATACCCTATCAGAAGTTATGACGACTTGTATACCAAATGGACCACACTATGGCAAGAAAGAGACCAAGCAGTGCCAGATTTCATAAATATCTTCCATACCTTGCGCACCAATATGGGTATCAAAGATTTAGAGTGAGATCTGGTGCTCAAGTATTGCAGTGCTTTTCATAGATACATCCATACTGAAATGGAATTTCTGGACATCTCATCCTTGGGCGTGGCCTACCAATATGTCGTCAAAATCGAGCAGAAGCTCAAACAAAAGATGCGGAAATTTGGGCCTGGGAACCCCTCACAACAAAATCCAGGAAAGGGCGGACCCAACCCATAGAACAAAGGACATAGAAAATATGGACAGTATCAGGACAACTAGTCCACGCCTCAAGCAAATAAGGACACTGGAAAGACAAAGAAAGATACCGGGAAGTGGTGTGACTTCCATAAGAGCCCTTGGCATAACACTATTGACTACTGCTCAAAGTAGTTGCTGGTGACCGAAGTGAAATCCTCTGAATCAAATGCGGGTTCTGACTCTGATCTAGAACTAGAAAGGGGAAGACAGATCATTGACACGGAACCCAGTTCCACCGTTGCTACCACCAAGCTCCATCCTGGTGAACCAGACGAGCCAGAAGAAGGAGAACACCTCTTCCATTCAAAGATGTGGGTAAAAGGCACCTCGTTTCACTTCATCATTGATAGCGATAACCATAAGAACCTCATCTCAACAGAGGTCATCAAGCGGTTGGCCCTGCTGACAATGTCGCACCCACAACCCTACACCATTGGATGGATCCGCCAAGGAAGCGATCTCCACGTCAGCCAACTGTGCCGACTATTGTACCACATCAAGCCATTCAAAGACGAGGTATTGTTTGATGTTGATCCTCTCGAAGTTTTGTATGTTCTTTTGGGCCAACCTTATTTATGGAAACATCATGTTGTATATGAGTCTAGGCCTCATAGTTTTATTATTACTTTGAACAAGAAATTGTATAGGATACCTGAGGAATTCCCACCTAGTGTTATTTCCTTGATCTCAACTAAGCAATGCAGGAAGGAAATTTCTCAGACGGGGAAGTTTGTCTTCTTCGTGATTCGCTCTCAGAATAAGCGAAATATCACAACCACATACAGAGTCTTTGCGACCGACCTCTCCACACAGCAGAATCAAGTAGATAAGGTCATGGAAGAATAATCATATATCTTCTCCTCACCTACCAGAGTACCTCTGCACTTTCAAGTCAATCACCCCATCGATCTGACCCTTGGCGCACTGCTACCCAATGGGCCAATCTATCGCCCCTCTATATTAGATAATGAGGAGATCAAGCGACAAATCCAAGAACTACTCCACAAGCGGCACATTTGTCCCAGATCATCACCTTACGGGAGCCCAATCGTGTTGGTACAGAGGAAAGATGGAACTTGGTGACTCTGCATTGATTATCGGGATCTGAATAAAATGACAGTCAGAAATCGTTACCTGATTCCCCAAATTGACAACCTCCTTGATCAACTCACGGGGTCCAAATACTTAAGTAATATTGATATGAAGTCAGGCTACCACCAGGTCCCGATAGAACAAATAGATGTATGGAAAACCGCCTTCAAGTCAAAGGAAGGCCTTTTTGAATGGTTGGTCATGCCCTTTGGTTTGGAAAATTCTCCAACCACTTTCATGAGGATGATGGATGATATCCTGTGACCATTCACCAATACTTTTGTAGTGGTGTATCTGGATGACATTCTCATTTACTGCAAGACTTGGGTCAAACACTTGTAGCATATTTAGTAGGTTCTGTATACCCTGTGACAACACAAGCTATATGCCAACTTGGAAAAATGCTCCTTGGCATGGACAGGGTCCATTACCTGGGATACATCATTGATCATCATGGTGTACATGTTGAACCAGCCAAGATCCAAGTCATCCATGACTAGCCAGCCCCAACCACACTCATTGAGCTTTGGAGCTTCTTGGGACTTGCCAATTTCTACCACAGGTTCATGTTGGGATTCTCCCATATTGCATGGGCCCTCATCCAAATAACCAGGGGTGTTGGTAAGGAGAAATTTGCGTCGGGATGGTCCCAACAACAAGCTTTTGATGATTTGAAGCAACGCTTGTGCTCAACAATAGTACTTTCACTACCAGACCTGCAACAACCCTTTGAGATCAAAAAAGATGCTTCAGACTATGTGGTGGGTGTCATTTTCACTCAGCACGACCACCCCGTGGCCTATCATATTGAAACACTATTAGATGTTGTACGTAAGTACCCTACTTATGACAAAGAAATGTACTCCATTGTGCAAGCATGTCTCCAGTGGAGAAATTACATTCTTGGGAAGGAGACATTCATCCACACTGATCATAAGCCACTACAGTTCATGCAGACACAAGGAAAATTGCAGAATGATCACCATCAAAAGTGGTCCACATACTTGCAGCAATTCCACCTCAACATCAAGTATAAAACATGAATCAACAATCATGTCATTGATTGCCTCAGTATATCACTAGTCATGGCACTCAACATGGTGCTAGACTCTTACGGCCATGAGACCTCTGGATGGCCCCAACTCTATGACACAGACTCGGACTTCGCCACCACCTACCAAATGTTGGGTGCAAAGGCAGTTGTCGATAATTTCCATCTTCAGGATGGGTTGTTGTGTCATCTGGGCCATATATGTGTTCATCAAGCGAGCGAGCGAAGTTTATCTGGGAAGCCCACTACATTCGGGTGGAAGGACACTTCGACGTCAAAACGACATTGGAGATTCTATAGAAACATTTATACTGGTCGAAACTTCGACAGGAGGTCAACAAGTATATCAGATCCTACACTGCCTGCACTATTTCCAAACTGGCCACTAATAAACAGGGCCTGTACACCCCTCTTCGTACTCCTGACAGGCCATGGGAATCCATCTCAATGGACTACATGTCGGGCCCCCTGTCCACCAAGTGGGGAAATGATTGTGTTTTTGTGGTTGTTGATCGCTTTTCTAAGATGGAGATTATGGTTGCCTGTAAGAAGAACATAACAACAAAGGCCACTACCAAGCTCTTATCTGAACGATTCTGGGTACATTTTGGAATCCCACAAACCATTGTCTCAGATCGGGACAATCGATTTCTCAGCACATTTTGGTTGAGCCTCTGGTCACTGCTGGACACCAAGCTTACCAAATCCATGACCTTCCACCCCCAGACAGATGGCCAAATCGAGGTCATAAATCAAATGATTGTGCATATCCTTCGCATGTATAATTCAAATCACCCTCACACATGGAATGAGAGCCTTCCCTATGTCCAACATAGCTACAACCGAGCCCTGCATAGCTCAACCAACCATAGCCCCTTTTAGGTGGGGTTGGGATTCCAACCATTGGGTCCCATAGATGTTGTGCTTCCCCTTGCGGTCACCTCGACCGACTCATCTCTTGATCTAACTGAAGCTAACAAAGCCACCCAGTTAATTGAGTGGATCCATCACATCTGCCAACAGGTTTAGGATATCCTACAGAAGTCCAATGACAAGTACAAGCAGCGCCATGATCAACATCGGGTGCCACATAAGTTTCAGGTGGGTGACAAAGTTTGGTTTCACTTGCAGAAAGAACGCCTTATATGATCCCATAGGAAGCTTCATCCACTCCATTATGGGCCATACACCATCACCAAGGTTGTGGTGGATAATTATTTTGAGCTCAACATTCCTCCTTTCCTTGGCCTGCACCCAGTGTTCAATGTGGATCTCCTTCGCTCTTATTTCCCACCATTATTGGACACCTCAGATGTAGCAGAACATTTGACACCAACAGATATCATCCCCGACTACATACAACAGGCATCTAGTGATCAGATTGTGGACAGATAGATCAAGGGCACTTGACAGCAAAGGATCCAGCTTTATCGAGTCGTCAAAGAAGGGCACCTCCTACACCAAGGCAAGTGGCTCACCCGGGGCCAAATTCAACAGAAATTTCCTCATTTGATGGGGGAAATCAACGCAATGGAGACCATTGATTCCTAAGGAGGGAGGATTGATGTAGGTGGATATCGGTGGCCACCCTCCTTTTCCAACTGGCTCAAAACAGTTTTCTGGCAATTTGCTATTTTTAGCAGTTTTAACTTCCCAAGCCATTTTGAGGGCCTAAATGAAGGTTTTTCGGGATATATATTCTCAATAATATCCGAAGGAATTATTGAGCCCCCAAAATTAATTTCCTCGACGATACATTTCCAACGGGCTATCGTACGCCTAAAACAGAGATCGTATGCAAAAGTTACGACCCTAGGAAGTTGATGTACTAACTTACCCAGACGGGGCCCACATGACTTTTGGCGCTTCATCTCCTAGGGTTAGGTTTTTGGATGTTTAGGGTTTTTTGAATTCCTATTTATTGTAAAAATTCCTTCAGAGCCTCATTGTAATGATCTTCTGGTGAATGAGTGCAACCGTCACATCTCTTCTCAGAGATAAGTCGCCACCATTCTAGCAAGCTTGTTTCCGCTGCATTTTACAGTTTCATCTTATTTACTTATTGAATAGAAAACCAGTTTTATTGTATCTCTGTTATTTTGTGTTAAGCACCTGTTAATAATTTGTATTCACTTCGTTCTACTCATAAAATCTAGATCAGTGTTATCAGAGCGGTCTGCGACTTGGCATCTTAATGCATGTCCCCAACGAGGTCGAAGTACAAAGAGTTGGGTCTCGAGCTTGTTTCTCTTGAGCACAAAATCTCTCGCATGCCCAAGATACCTCTCATGGCAGGAGAAAATAAATATGATGGGACAGGAGATCCTTTCAAATTGTTTATTTTGAAATCCCTCATGCAACAAAGGAACAAGATGATGGATAGATTCGCGCAAATCCTTCGGCGACTACCAGCAAGTGAGGCATCTTCTTCAAGCGGAGGCGCCGCCCCCTTCAAGGTATAGATAAACTTTGATATTCCTATATTTGAAGTTCAGATAGACGTAGATGTTGTAAACAAGTGGTTGAATCTACTAGAAGGGTATTTTTTTGTCCATAACTTTTCAAATAGAGAAAATATTACTTTTGCACTCCTCAAAGTCGTTCCCCATGTCAAAAATTGGTGGGAAATTTTTTGTGAGAAAAAGGAAACAAAGTAACCCTCATTATTTATAGTCATGACCACCTGGGAATCCTTCAGGGATGTTATTAAAGAAAAATACTACCCTGTTGGAAGTTATGACGACTTGTATACCAAATGGACCACACTGCGGCAAGAAAGAGACCAAGCAGTGCCAGATTTCACAAATATCTTCCATACCTTGCACACCAAGATAGGTATCAAAGATTCAAAGCGACATCTGGTGCTAAAGTATTGCGGTGCTCTGCATAGATACATCTAGACAGAAATGGAATTTCTAGACATCTCATCCTTGGGCACGACCTACCGATATGCCATCAAAATCGAGTAGAAGCTCAAATAAAAGACGTGGTAATTTGGGCCAGGGAACCCCTCACAAAAAAATCTAGGAAAGGGAGTCCCCAAACCACATAACAAAGGATATATTAAATATGGACAGTATCAGGACAACCATTCCAAGTTGCAAGTAAAGAAGGACACCGAAAAGGCAAACAAAGATACTGGGAAGTGGTGCGACTTCCATAAGAGCCCTTGGCATAACACTGCTGACTGTCGCTCAAAGAAATCGTTGGTGGCCGAAGTGAAAGCCTCTGAATTAGATGTGGGTTCTCACTCTGATCTAGAACTAGAAAGGGGAAGACAGATCATTGACGTGGAACCCAGTGTCACCGTTGCTACCACCAAGCTCCATCCTGGTGAACCAGATGAGCCAGACGAAGGAGAATGCCTCTTCCATTCACAGATGTGGGTAAAAGGCACCCCACTCCACTTCATCGTTGATAGTGGTATCTAGAAGAACCTCATATCAATAGAGGTCATCAAGAGGCTAGCCCTGTCGACAACGCTGTACCCAAAATCCTACACCATTGGAGGGATCTGCCAAGGAAGCGATCTCCATGTCAGCCAACAATGTCGACTATCGTACAAAATCAAGACCTTCAAAGACAAGGTATTGTGTGATGTTGCTCCTCTCGAATTTTGTGATGTTCTTTTGGGCCAACCTTATTTTTGGAAATTTCATGATGTATATGAGTCTAGGCCTCGCAGTGTTATTATTACTTTGAACAGGAAATTGTACAGGATACCCAAGGCAGTCCTACATAGTGTTATTTTCTTGATCTCTACTAAGCAATGCAGGAAGGTCATCTCTTAGACAGGGAAGTTTGTCTTCTTCGTGATTCTCTCTTAGAATAAGTCAAATATCACAACCACATCTAGGGTCTCTACGGTCAACCTCTCCACACAACAGAAGCAAGTAGATAAGGTCGTGGAAGAATACTCAGATATCTTCTCCTCACCTATTGGGGTACCTCTGCACTGGCAGGTCAAGCACACCATTGATCTGACCCCCAGCGCATCGCTACCCAATGGGCCAATATATCGCCACTCTTTGTTAGAGAATGAAGAGATCAAGCGATAGATCTAAGAACTGCTCCACAAGGGGAACATCCATCCCATCTCATCACCTTGCAGGAGCCCAATTGTGTCGGTACAGAAGAAAGAAGGAACCTAGTGACTCTGCATTGATTACCGGGCTTTGAATAAAATCACAGTCAGAAATTGATACCCGATTCCCTGAATCGAAGACCTCCTTGATCAACTCACGGGGGCCAAATACTTCAATAATATTGATCTGAAGTCTGGCTACCACCAGGTCCCGATAGAACAGACAGATGTATGGAAAACCACCTTCAAGTCAAAGGAAGGCCTTTTTGAATGGTTGGTCATGCCCTTTGGTTTGAAAAATGATCCAACCACTTTCATGAGGATGGTGTATGATATCCTGAGACCATTCACCAATACTTTTGTAGTGGTGTATCTGGATGACATTCTCATTTACAGCAACACTTGGGTTGAACACTTACAACATATTCATCAGGTTCTACACACCCTGCGACAGCACAAGCTATATGCCAACTTGGGAAAATGCTCCTTCGGCATGGACAGGGTCCATTACCTGGGCTACATCATTGATTAGCATGGCGTACGTGTGGATCTAGCCAAGATCCAAGTCATTTGTGACTAGCCAGCCCCAACCACACTCACTGAGCTTCGGAGCTTCTTGGGCCTTGCCAATTTCTACTGCAAGTTCATGTTGGGATTCTCCCATATTGCATGGGCCCTCAGCAAAATAACCAAGGGTGGTGGTAAGGAGAAATTTGCATGGGGTCAGTCCCAAAAACAAGCATTTGATGATTTAAAGAAACACTTGTGCTCATCCCCAGTACTTTCACTACCAGACCTGCAACAACCCTTTGAGATCGAGACAAATTCTTCAGACTATGTGGTGGGCATCGTTCTCATTCAGCATGGTCACCCCGTGGCCTATCATAGTGAGACATGGTGTCCGTAATTACCCTACTTACGACAAAGAAATGTACTCCATTGTGAAATCATGCCGCCAGTGGAGACATTACATTATTGGGAAGGAGACAGTCATCCACACTAATCATAAGCCACTGTAGTTCATGTAGACACAAGGAAATTGTAGAATGATCTCCATCAAAAGTGGTCCACATAATTGCAGCAATTCCACCTCAACATCAAATATAAAATAGGAAGCACCAATCACGTCATTGATTGCCTCAACAGACCACCAGTCGCGGCACTCACCACGGTTCTAGACTCTTGCGGCCATAAGACCTCTGGATGGCCCCAACTCTATGTGACATACCCAGACTTCACCACCACCTACCAAATGTTGGGTGCAAATGCAATTGTCGATAATTTCCATCTTCGGGATGGGTTGTTGTGTTGTATGGGCCATATCTGTGTTCCATCAAGAGAGAGAGTGAATCTGATATGGGAATCCCATTACAGTCAGGTGTCAAGACACTTCGACGTCGAAAAGACAGTGGCAATGCTACAGAAACATTTTTACTAGCCAAAACTTTGACAAGAGTTCAACAAGTATATCAGGTCCTGCACTGCCTATGTTATTTCCAAACCGACCACTAATAAACAGGGTCTGTACACCCCTCTTCCTACTCCTGACAGGCCATGGGAATCCATCTCAATAGACTACATGTTCGGCCTCCTGTCCACCGAGTGGGGAAATTACTTTGTTTTTGTGGTTGTTGATCTATTTTCTAAGATGGTGATTATGGTTGCTTGCAAGAAGAACATCACAGTAGAGGCCACTGCCAAGCTCTTATTTGAATGAGTCTGGGTACATTTTGGAATCCCACAAACCATTATCTTAGATTGGGACAGTTGATTTCTTAGCACATTTTGGTCGAGCCTCTAGTCACTGCTAGACACCAAGCTCACCAAATCCATGGCCTTCCACCCCCAAACAGATGGCCAAGTCAAGGTCGTAAATCGAATGATTTTTCATATCCTTCGCATGTATAATTCAAACCACCCTCGCACATGGGATGAGAGCCTTCCCTATGTCCAACATAGCTACAATTGAGCCCTGTATAACTCAACTGGCCACAACCCCTTTCAGGTGGGGTTGGGATACCAACCATTGGGTCCCATAGATGTTGCACTTCCCCTTGTGGTCACCTCGACCGACTCATATCTTGCTCCAACTGAAGCTAACAAAGCCACCCAGTTCATTGAGCGGATCCAACACATCCGCCAATAGGTTCATGATATCCTACAGAAGTCCAATGACAAGTACAATCAACGCCATGATCAACATCGGGTGCCACATAAGTTTCAGGTGGGAAAAAAAGTTTGGTTTCACTTACAGAAAGAATGCCTTACATGACCCCATTGGAATCTTCGCCCACTCTGTTATGGGTCGTACACCATCACCAAGGTCGTGGGGGATAATGCTTTTGACCTCAACATTCCTGCTTTCCTTGGCCTACACCTAGTGTTCAACGTGGATCTCCTTCTCCCTTATTTCCCACCATTATTGGACACCTCAGACATAGAAGAACAACTGACATGAACAGAGCTCAACCCCGACTGCATACAACATGCATCTAGTGATCAGATTGTGGACACATAGATCAAGGGAACTGAAAAGCAAAGGATCCAGCTTTATCGAGTTGTCAAAGCATGACAGCTCCTGTACCAAGCCAAGTGTCTCACCCAGGGCCAAATTCAACAGAAATTTCCTCATTTCCAACTGGATATCACTGGCCACCCACCTTTTCCAACTAGATCAAAACAGTTTTCTGGCAATTTTGGCAATTTACTATTTTTAGCAGTTTTAACTTCTTAGGCCATTTTGAGGGCCTAAATGAAGGTTTTTCAAGATTGAGCTTCTCAATTATAGGCAAAATCATGAATGATCCCCCAAAATGAATATCCTTGATGATACCTTTCCAACGGGCTATCGTATGCCTAAAATGGAGATCGTATGTAAAAGTTACGACCCGAGGAAGTTGATGTACTAACTTACCCAGGTGGAGCCCACATGACTTTTGGCGCTTCATCTTCTAGGGTTAGGTTTTTGGATGTCTAGGGTTTTTTTCATTCTTGTTTATTGTAAAAATGCCTTCAGAGCCTCATTGTAATAATCTTCAGGCGAATGAGCACAGTCGTCACATATCTTCTCAGAGATAAGCCGCCACCATTCCAACTAGCTTATTTCCGGTGCATTTTACAATTTCAACTTATTTACTTATTGAATAGAAAACCAGTTTTACTGTATCTCCGTTATTTTTTGTTAAGTACCTGTTATTAATATGTAGTCATTTCATTCTGCTCATAAAATCTAGATCATCACCATAGTGGTGCTACAGACAGTCTTGATTGTATGTATCCATGATCACTAGAACCGTCTCTGCTATTTGGCATGGTCCAGTCCTGGGAGATACATAGCACCTATATATTTCTTGTCTTTGAGCATCATTCCTGGCAATGTCTCTCCTTGATATCATGTTGGAAGGTCTTTCCCTCCATTTCTTCCTCCTGCGACCGTCATTATGGATCCTTCTCAGAGCTATTACATGTGACCTTCCCAGAACAAGAAACAAGAACAACAAAAAGAATCTCCTAGAGGAGATCAATTTATCTTGTGCACGAACATATACAATGACCCTCCAAATGATATGTCTTCTACTATTACCAACACACATCCATCATATACTCGATGTCATATGAATAACCATGTTGATTTTCTAGTGTTAAATTAGACAAGCACAATTTTCCTCAAGTGGTAATTACTTCCAATAATATACAATATTACTTTAGTAAACTCTATAACATCACTAAGTAACTCAGAAAATTTCAACTTCTTAGAAAGTCCGGTCTCTTCCTTAGATCACTTCCCACATGTGAGAGAGAAAACATATATGTGTCTATTTTTGTGTCTTTCAAGTGTCTTTTAATAGTAATATTAGATTGATCCAAAAACACACGTCTCTTTGAAAATTAAATTAATTTTATTATTATTTATTTCTTATAAATAGTTGGAGAATACCTCTCGTAACTACCCAAAGATTAATTTGGTTATAATACATCCAATGGAACTTCCACAGTGAAAGAATCCAAAGCATGGGGTAAGAAGTATTTCCACGACAATTTCGATAGACTTGTGAAGGCCAAAATAGAGGTTGATCCCCACGACGTTTTCAGAAATTCTCAGAGTATTCGCTCGATAAGTAATTGATTGTCCCCAATGTCTAATCACCCGCTTGAACGTAATCCAAAATAAGGCTACATCTTAAACCACTTCCCTCCTTAACGGTGTGGCACTATGTGAAACGTCGAGCATAAGTTATGGTGAATTTACGTAGAATTGTATGTTCTGCATGTATTTTCTTCTAATGCTCTGCAATAAAAATATAACACCGCTGCTATATTTTCACCATGTAACAAACAGAAGGTTCGTCATGACATGAGCGAACATCTACATAATTAAAAAAAGTTTTATTAATGGTCAATTTAGGATGAAGTGTGTTATCTAGCCTTAATGTTCGAGTTGAATTTGTTTACCAAATCCTTTACTATAGCATTAACATTAATCTTCAACATTAGACTAGACTTATAAACAAGTCAAACCTGCCCTATAAAAAAATAGATAACTCCATCATGGAGCAGGCAATGTGAGAGAATCTCGAGTCTTTTTCATTCTTGGTCAAATCAGCATGACTAATAGGAGAAAGACTGCTCCTGGGCCATTCAAGACTAGCCAAATCAGCATGGCCCCATGAGTGAATGTATCATTCTCCCTTGGTCAAATCAACATGGCCAATCTGGGAGAATGTCTACTCGATGCTGCTAACTGGAGAAACATCAAAATACTTTTGACAAACATGTGATTGCAAGTTTGGAGTTGCTTGAATGGTTACATTGGCACTATGCTTTCACATAGTCATTTTTCATCCAGTGTAGGATAGAGTAGGAATAGGAGTAACACAATTTTTTCCTTTTTTTCTTGTGTAACATAAATTTTGGCTTTTGGTTTCTTGAATAAAAGCCATCAATTGTTATTAGTTTATGTTGCATGACTTATTTTAGTCTTATTTTCTTTTTTTGCATGGGAGATTTCTTATTTTCATTAATTCCTTTCATTTTTTTGTTTAACTTAAAGTTTGGATTAACTTTGGTTTACATTCATCTTCATGAGAGAACCATGTGTATAATCCTTGGAGAAGATTTAATTGGAATATTTACTCACTTCAGTATCATTCACCTTAGCATTAACAACTGGGCATCAATAAGCCATAAGAGCATGATCTTGATCCTATGAAAAAGTATCTTTTGTAGAATACTTTACAGTTTGGGGAAGATCGTGATTGAAAATTCATGAGAATCCAAGTGACGAATTACACCCTCAGAGCGTTGAATGATTTCCCCCTTCAAATTCCCGACATATGATTAGGGGGGAATGTTTAAGGTATGGACTCTATGAGCTCTCTATGCATGATCAACAATAATAACATAAATTTCCTATGTTCATGGCTTCAATTTTGTTCTATTGGCTCGAGTATCATACTATACCTTGCTTATCTTTGTACATGATAACACATAGATTTTAATTTCCCGCTTCCTTCTAGTAAACCTTATTCATTGGGTAACCCAAAGTTGAATCTATTGCCCAATATGGAAAATACATTGGTTTGCAAATATTTCATATTAGGAAGAGTGTTGAGAAATCTTATTATAAATACACTTTCAAATCCCAACGCAGTTTGTGAAGCATGGAACAAACAACAAGAAGCCCATTCACTTGCTAAAGTATTACCTCTTGGTCTGAAATTCCATAAATTGGTGGAACTCCCAAAGAAAAAGGGGTACATGCATCATTGTCTCACCATTCTCCTTTGAGTGTGGTGTCGATACTTATCTTGGTTTCAGAGATGAAACCTATTCAAATCCTACCATACCTAATATATAATCTTGTGTCGAAGAGATAACAATAGAAGAAGTACTAACAACAACTTTATCCAATGAACATACTCAGTTGGGAAAGATCATTAATATTTAAGAACAATGACCTCTTACACAAGTCCCATGGTTTGGATCCTCTAAGATATTGATCCAAAAAACATTTTTTTCAATAAGCACTACTTCAAGGAAGACCTATTGATTATCATATCCAAAGTCACCTTCTACTTGCAAGGTAACTTCCACTGACCAGGAAAGACTCAAGGAAGTTGATTCCACTTTTCTATTGGGATATTGACAACATGAAATTGGTAATATTCAAAAATAGACTTAAGACACTCCCACATGTATGGTTCCTCATTTATTTGAAGAATTACTTTTTGGTTTAGTGTTCCATGCCAGCCCAAATATAGGATTTAGTTCTGGTTGATGTCATAAGATCTAGAAAATTGAGTTTTGTGGGAGGAAATTCTCCTAGTCAACCTTGCTTTTTAGTCAGACTTTCTAAACCGTTAAACATTTCTGTTTCAAAATGGTTAATAGAGAAGTCATTTATGTTTGATGTGCCACTGATTTTATTGATGATATAGCCTCACATTTGTTTTACACCTATGTGTAGACCTCAATCATTGAATATTTTTCTCACCTAAAGAGAAGGACAGAACTCGAGGAAAACAAATGGATTTAGAAAATTTGACATGATCATGAGACATGTCACCTAGGAACTCTATTCACAAACTTGTTTTTGGATTCTACTTTCAATTCTCTACACATGATTTTCTTAAGACCTTTCATTTCTGAAAACTTTGAGTGGAAACCAATATTATGTCTTGAATGGTTTGTCCATTTAGGTATAAGTTTTTGGTTGATAACGTACACCTGAATTGAACCAGTGAGGATATGAGCATGCCACGCTACAAAATTTTCAAAACTTGGAGAGTTATAGAGTAAGTCAAGATCTCGCAATCCTAGAGAAAAGTCATTAAAGAAGCATAAACATAAGCTCTTTCTGGTCCTTACTTATTGAATCAAAAGGCCATAAATATGAGCTTAAATGATTTAGAAAATAAGTTGTGAGATGCAGTTCTTATCCAACCTAACACTAAATCTCATCTAAACAAAATTCTTTGAGCCCAGTCTTTCAAATGGATTTTTCTTTTCAAGAGGATGAAAAATTAATTTTTTTGTTGGGGTGCATCAAAAAAATTTTAAAGCTACCTGCATCGTTGACATTCATGATTTATCTTTCAGTATAATATTTCTTACTGAATACTCATCCTTAATCATCATTCAAAAAATGTTTCATTTTCCAATTGTATCAGGTTTTTAACAAAGTCTTACCTTTTGATTATTGGTGCAACTACAAATTTTATTTTCTAAATATTAATATGATTGCTCTCTTTCATCCCACAATTTATTCCCTAGAAGGAAATTCATTATCTAAATTCAATTTTGAAATCCCTGATCATGTTTAATGATAAACAATCACCTTACCTACATTTGTCTCATACATGAAGCACCATGCACAATAAACATGCATGAAGCAGTCTGCATATCTTTCCTAGCTCATAAGATGAACTAGAGGGACCTATTAAAGATAAATCAAGATGATTTTGGAATATTCTGACAATAATCAAACCATGAACTATGGTTAATCAATGGTTATTCTTGCATGTTGGTTGGTGAGCAGATCCTATGTAACAGGGGAATCATCCACACTCTAAGAAGTTGCTCGTGTGAAAGGTTAAGTGTCAAAGTCTAAAGGTTGGAAATAAAAAGGTATAACTTTATTTATCCAAGTGCAACACATATACAAAGAAAATCTCAATAGCTATCAGTTACCCCCTATCAGGCCAAAGTAAATGAAAGGAAAAAAAAGAAGGCCATCGATTTCCCCATCCATCAGATGCTAAGCATATACTAAATAAACCAGGAAGGAATGGTAAAGAAAAATTGATCAAATCAGGGGACATGCATATATCTTTGTTGTGGCTATGGATGCTAGTGGGAAATGGAGCAACACCTGAGGGATAATATATACATACCCAATAAAAATATTTTTATATCCCATACCTATATCATCCCTATGATGAAGATATCAACCTAGACCATTGACACAATTTAATAAAATAAACATCATCATCATTAATCCTCTTATTGCAACAGACAAACTCTACTAACCAACACACAAGTATCACCACTGAACCCACCACGATGAAATATTTCAGGTATTTGTTGCACACTTATTCCATAATGACCCAAAAAGATAAAGACACTAGCCTCTGCATTTTATGCTCATAATTCAAGGAATACTGGCAAATATTTTTTCTTCATCCAGTCTGTCACCAATTATTGAGGTCTCAACACCTTCCTCAATCTAGCAGGCTTGGGGCCCCTCCTAAAAATTCATCCAACTTAGATCCTTTGATTTCTACGCCCATTAGTTAGGTTATTTGGGTTTTCTATGGTTAAGCATTTCCTTTTGACTAGATGAATGACATTTGATTGCATGTTGATTTTGATTTATGTCATTGTTTTCATCTTGATTGAGTATGATAATAATTTTGGAGACTGTCTTTGTGTCGCTAGCAGTGTTCATTACACTTACCATATTCACACGTATGTTTTTCACCTTTTGATTCTATGACTAATCCTTCTTAAAATATTCGATGTGCTCATTTTACCATATACAATATCACAATATTGTCACCCAAACATAGGCATGCAAACACCCCCAAGCACCATATCTTTTGCTAGATAGAATGATGTCGAAAGAAGCACTAGAACCAATAGATAACCAATAGAGCATATATTTCTCCAAAGATAGCGCACCAAACAAAAAAGTCCCAAAACCACAAAACAAGAACAATACACAACTACAGCAGTTGCAGTTTCACTTATTCCAAGACATCACCAAGAATACCACCAATATACTCCAAGACGTCACCAAGAATACCACCAATAGATACTAGAAAGTAGGGTGCATATCTTAGGCTAGATAGCTCTAGAGAGAGAGACCAACAATAACCCAGAAGATACACGTTCCAAACTTGCAATTGCAGCGCCAAACTTGTGCTAGACTTGACTGAGAGATTGAGTGAAGTGATTAAGTACAAATAAGATTAAGTGTCCTCTATTTATAGTGGTTCTTGTCACTTGTCTGGGCCAACTTGTGATCCGGATTATTTTCGGCACGAAATGAGATCGGAGATATAATAAATAAATGCACACAGATATCGCAAATATTCAATAATATAACAGAAATGTATCGAAGATGCAACCATAAACACAGATATACAGTAATACACAATTTCTATTAATGAAAGAAATGTATAGAGACTATAAAAATACAGAGTGGAAGACTCGCTAGAATGGTGGCAGCTTATCTCTAAGAAGAGATGTGACGGCTACTCGCATTCACAAGGAGATGATTACAATGAGGCTTTGAAGGCCTTTTTACAATAAACGGGAATGCAAAAAGTCCTAGACATCCAAAAACCTAACCCTAGGAGATGAAGCGCCAAAAGTCATGTGGGCCCCGTTTGGGTAAGTGAGTACATCAACTTCCCGGGGTCGTAACTTTTGCAT
>SNQJ01S0050337.1:0-10313 GCA_010110895.2 Picea sitchensis | reverse complement strand
ACCTGGATCAATCCTCCCTCCTTAGGAAGCAATGGTCTCCATTGCGTTGAGTTCTCAGGGGAGAGGGAAAAGCATTTGTTGAATCTACATCTTGGTGAGCTACTTGTCTTGTTGGAGACATCACGCTGCTCAATTTGTGGAAATCTGTCACGAACCTGCTGTGGTTGAGGCTGCTCAACAAGCCGATATACATGAGAGGACGATGTGTAGAAGGAATATTTTCACTTTGTTGCAGCCTTGTCGATCTGCTTCTGTTGGATAAAAGGTGCTTGGGGCAAGGCTATAGTGGTTGCAGTGTCCTTTTGTTCTCCTTTTGAACAGATTGTGAAGAAGCTAAATTTTGCAGTATGAGATACTACTTTGCGGCACTTTTTAGATGGAACAGTAGTCGAAACTACCTCTGGTATTCTGTAGAGATGACCCCCCAAAGTAACAATGACACTACGGGGTCAAGATGCATAAATAGCATGGCGTCTCCACATATATGGTTGGCCCAAGAGAACATCACAGACATCGAGTGGGGAAACATCACATAATACCTCATCCTTGAAGGGTTGGATGACGTATGATAATCGACACTGTTGGCTGACATGGAGATCTCATCCTTGTCGAAGCCACCCAATGTTGTATGGCTGCGGGTGTGGTGTTGTCGACAATCCCAACTGTTTGACGACCTCTGTTGAGATGAGGTTCTTCTGGCTTTCGCTATCAACAATAAAATGCAGCGGGGTCCCCTTCACCCGGTTCTGTGAATGAAAAAGGTGCTCCCCCTCTTCAGGATCTATTGGTTCTTCTGGTTGAATTGTTGTGGTCGCGACAATAGCAGTGGGGTCTGCGTCAATGATCTGTCCTTTACCATTATTTTCAGAATCAGATTCTGAATCAGGGTTTCGGCTCTTTGTCTTTGATCTCGGCCACCAATGACTGTTTTCAGCGACATTCATCGGTGTTGTGCCAGGGGCTTTTGTGGAACTTACACTATTTTCTGGTTTCCTTCTTTGTCTTCCCGTGACCCTTCTTTTCCTGTGTCTTGGACTGGTTTTCGGGAGACTATTTTTTAGGGTTGTCTTTGTCATACTTTGGTGGTTGTTGCGGATTTGCAGACCCAAATTCCCGTTTGTTCTGGTGCTTAAATTTCTGCTCAATTTTAATAGCATATTGATAAGCAACACCGAGTGATGAGATGTCCAGAAAATCCATTTCAGTCTGGATGTATCTGTGTAGAGCCNCTCCGTGTCTTTGATCTCGGCCACCGATGACTGTTTTGAGCGACATTCATCGGTGTTGTTCCAGGGGCTTTTGTGGAAATCGCACCATTTTCCGGTGTCCTTCTTTGTCTTCCCGTGACCCTTCTTTTCCTGTGTCTTGGACTCGTTTTCGGGAGACTGTTTGTTCGGGACGTCTTTGTCATACTTTGGTTGTTGCGGATTTGCAGACCCAAATTCCTGTTTGTTCTGGTGCTTAAATTTCTGCTCAATTTTAATAGCATATTGATAAGCAACACCGAGTGATGAGATGTCCAGAAAATCCATTTCAGTCTGGATGTATCTGTGTAGAGCCCCACGGTATTTCAGAACCAAATGTTGCTCGAAGTCTTTGATACCCATCTTGGTGCACAAGGTATGGAAGGTATTGGTGAACTCTGAAACTTCTTGGCCCCTCTCTTGCCGCAGTGTGGTCCACCTCATGTACTGGTCCTCATATTTTCCAACAGGGTAATACTGTTCCTTTACCGCATCCACAAAAAAACCCCAAGTGGGATCGGCCCCATATATTCCAGACTCCTCTGTGGAACTTTTCTCCCATTAAGTTTCCCACCAATGTTTGACATGAGGGAGAGCTTTAAGGAGTGCGAAGGTGATCTTTTTTTTGTCGAAAAAATTGTGAACAGAGAAATAACCTTCTAGCAGAGTTAACCATTTTTCTAGGGCTTCTGCATCTATTTGTCCTTCAAATACAGGAATATCAAAGTTAACTTGTACCTTGAAAGGTGAGGTGCCTCCAAAGTGGTCGCTTGATGAAGATGCGCCTGATGATATCGGCAGGCGTTGAAGGATGTGGGCAAAATTTTCCATCATTTCGTCCCTCTGTCGCATGAGAGCTTGCTCAAGCAATAGATTGATAGGATCGTCTACTCCGTCGTTTTTCTTTTCTTCCACCATTGAGGGTTTCTTAGGTGTGTGAGAGCGATTGTCTTCAAGAGAGACAAGCTCGAGACCCAACTTTCTATACTCGGACCTCGTCGGGGACATGCACTGAAAAAACGATCAAGAGCAGCCTGCTCTGATACCACTGATCCGGATTATTTTCGGCACGAAATGAGATTGGAGATATAATAAATAAATGCACAGAGATATCGCAGATATTCAATAATATAACAAAAATGTATTGAAGATGCAACCATAAACACAGATATACAGTAATACACGATTTCTATTAATGAAAGAAATGTACAGAGACTGTAAAAATACAGAGTGGAAGACTCGCTAGAATGGTGGTAGCTTATCTCTGAGAAGAGATGTGACGGCTACTCGCATTCGCAAGAAGATGATTACAATGAGGCTCTGAAGGCCTTTTTACAATAAACGGGAATTCCAAAAGTCCTAGACATCCAAAAACCTAACCCTAGGAGATGAAGCGTCAAAAGTCATGTGGACCCCGTTTGGGTAAGTGAGTACATCAACTTCCCGGGGTCGTAACTTTTGCATACGATCTTCGTTTTAGGCATGTGATAGCTCGTTGGAAAGATCTATCCGAGGCATACAATGCTTGAGAAAAAATAGCATCGTAGATGCTACTTTGCGAGAGCAACATACCCAAAAAGACATCGTTTAGGGCCTCAAAATGGCCCCGGAAGCTCAGGACCCGAAAAAACTGCTAAAAATAGTAAATTGCCAAAATTGCCAGAAAGTCGTTTTGATCCATTTGGAAAAGGTGGGTGGCCATCGATATCCACCTGGATCAACTTGTCTCTTTAGAGGCTAATAATTTAATATTAATTCTCTTACTGAGATGACTTGTCTTCTAGGGTTTCTACACATCTGTTTAGGGTTTCTCTAGCTTATGGAATATTCTATTCTAGTCAGAGGTTACATGTGGAGGTTGATACCTCCCACAACTACCATAATATCAACACTCCCTCCTATCTAGGGATGTATTAACTGTAATGGTCTCAAACACATCCATCCATTTCATATGGTATGGGAAAGGCTCACATAGTCTTGTAGACAATTCTATAGGAAGCATACTCATAGCCACATAGGCTATCTCATGATCACGCAAATCAAGACACGAGCATCAAAATCACTATCCATCTAGCTGGAAATCACCTCCAACACTATTGGTTGGCATACCATCCTAGGAAAACACTTTCAACACAACTAGTAGTGTCCATGGAAACCCAATATTAGTACACAGTTACCACAATGTCATCCAATAGATCACAACAGTATCAATCCATAATAGTATACAACTGTTATCCAGTGGTACACAACCACTCCTAGTAGTGCACAACTACTATCTAGTGACACACAGTCACTACCATTGGAACACATCCACCATAGTAGTACATAGCTACTGTCTAGAAACACACAGTCTCCATTGTAGTCAACTAATAGCTACACAATATATCACCATGCATTACAATAGTCTCCTGGTGTCAAATCATATCAATGTTTGCATCATCTCTTGAGGCCATACTCCATCTAAGTAATCAGGCATGATGTTGAATAAGTCATGTGCTGGACTCAATGCACTCAACTGAGTGTCTCGCATAAGTCACTCACTCAACATAGTGATACAGGGACCATTCTTGTAATCTGGACATACGTCCTAGAAGAATGATTGTCCCAACAGATGTTGAATGCCCCATAATGGGATACAAGGACCATTCTTGTAATCTGGACATACATACTAGAAGAATGTCAGTCCTCCCAGATGCTGAAAGCCATGCCATGGGCTACAGAGACCATTTCTGCAGGAATGTCAGTCTCAAACTATTTTCTAATCAGGTCACCATATGTACCATAGAGATCAATCTCTACCCATATGTGCCTTAGAAAATATCGATCTTGTATCAACCACCCTAATCAGGATGCCATGTCCTTAAGGGGTGGACTATTCAACCTAATCGGGCCATTAGTTGTGCCTCAGGACAATATCGGTCCTAGACCATTTTCCTAATCGGGCCACAATTTGTGCCTTAGGAAAATACCAGTCCATGATACATCAAAAATATGTCAACCTAGACTATTCTCCACAAGGATAATGTTTGTCCACCAATAATCTGTTATGTATGGACCATTATCATCCTAGAGAATGTCTATCCACCAGGACACTGAGTATCCATGAATCCATATATTAGCACTCTCTCCCAATAGAGGAAATCATCTCCTCATTTTCAACCAAGGGAGGTATCTTCACTGCATCATCTCTAAGTTGTACTAGCATGTTGTCAATGCACCATTTCTAAGTTGTACTAGCATGATGTGATTCATATGCATCATCTCTATGTTGTACTAGCATGATGCTACTACATCATATCTAAGTTGTACTAGCATGATGCGACTCAGGAATATGCATCATCTCTAAGGTTGTACTAGCATGATGTTTAAGCATCATATCTAAGTTGTACTAGCATGATACATATCGACACTCCCTCTCAACCAAGGGAGAAATCTCCACAAGTCCTAGCTTGTCCCTCAAGTAGTAAACTTTATCTTAGACATAGGATTTGTCAAAATATCAGTTGTATTCTCATCGATGGAGATGTACTAGAGAAATACTTCTCCCTTCTTGACTTTATCACGGATAAAATAATACTTGTTCTCAATGTGATTCGACTTGTCATGGAACATAAGGTTTTCTGAAAGCTTCACAACTCTGATTATCACAATGTATCACAGTTGAATCCAACACATGATCAAATAGTCCAGAAACTAGCTTACAGAGCCATACTTCTTCCATGCAAGCATCACAAGCTGCAATATACTCTGCTTCTGCAATGTTGAGTGTAACAAACTTTAGTTTCCTGCTAGCCCTTGATATCATAGCAGAGTCCAAACTGAAACATATACTAGAAGTAGTATTTCTATCATTTGCACTCCCTACCCAATCTGAATCAACAAATCCATGCAGTTGTACGACACTGTTTGAGACATATCTCAATCCATAATTTAGCATCCATGAAGATATCTCAAAATGTGCTTTGCATCTATCCAATTCTCATGTCTAGGTTCCACCTAGAAATGGATCAATGTTTTCACAACAAAGCAAATCTCTGGTCAGGTATTAACCAAATAAATTAATGAGCCAATCAATTGTCGATACAGAGATGAATCTACTGGATCAGAATCAGAGTCTCTCAACTTCCTCATATTTGTCACCATGGGAGTTCCCATGGATTTTCAATCCATCATCCCAAACTTCTGAAGGATCTTTACAACCTACTTCCCTTGCCCTAGGAATATTTCGCCACACTTTTTCCGTACTTCTAGTCCCAAATAATAATGCATGAGACCAAGATCCTTCATATCGAATTCAGAGGCTAACTCCCTCTTACAGTGAATAATGAGAGGATTTGCACCTGTCAGAAACAAATCATCAACATGTAGTATTAGGATCACAGGTGCATCATTCACAACCTTGTAATAAAGGTTTGGATCAACATAGCTCTTGGAAAATCCAAGTCTTGTCAAGTAACTGTCAATTTGTGCATACCAAGCTCTTGGAGCTTTCTTGAGTCCATATAAGGCATTCTTCATACATGGGTTTCTTTCGGGTGTACCTCAAAACCTTGAGGTTGCTCTATCTATACTTCGTCCTCAATTACTCCATTGAGAAAAGCAATCTTTACATCCATTTGATGTAAACTCCAACCCATGGATGTTGCAAGATATATGATGGCTCTAATAGAGGTATATCTGGCAACTGGAGAAAACGTCTCATCATGGTTTTCTCCCTCTTGCTGGGAGAACCCTCTAGCCATGAATCTTTCCTTGTATTTATTGATACTCCCATATACTGCATGTTTTATCTTGTAAACCCATTTTGAAGTGACTACAGACTTTCCTTTAGGTCTAGGTACGATTCCCCTTACATCATTTTTTATGATGGATTGATATTCTTCCATCATAGCTTCCTTCCATTCTTTCTTATTGAATGAAAACCAAATATCCTCAAGTGTTCAACACTTGGATTATTTCTATAGAAAGCTTCTTCTAGAGTCATGTTCTTCAATATACGATGAAGACTTCTATTTTGAATATATACAACTATCATAGCTGCTTCTCCCCATAGAAACATGGATAGATTTTGGTCATTCATAATTTCCTTGATAGATTCTTCAATGGACTGGTTATTTTTTTCTGCTTCACCATTTTTCCAAGGATTGTAGGGAGTAGTGAGCTCCCTCCTAATCCCAACCTCTCTGTAGAATGTATTGAAATCATCTGAGGTGTACCATCTCTCTTAGTGAGGAGGTTGACATTAGTCCACACACATCTGAGTGAACGATGTCCAAAACTTATTTTTCTTTACACACTTTATTTATAATTGGTACTTGGTGAGATCACATGCCTCACCACTTGATGGAGTCATTCACTTCATGTTTTGCAACTGTCACTCTAGCTCCTTCTCAGAGCTATCACATGTGACCTTCCCGGAACAAGAAAAACAAGAGAAAAAGTATTTCCAATAGAATTTTCATAAGAACATATCTATGGTAACAAGGATGGTATTCATCTTAGAATTACCAAAGTAACCTTCCCGGGAGAAACACAAGAGATATCTCTTAGAGGAGAAGTTAGTTCATTTTGCAAACAAGTACATGCAACCAAGTATACCTAATAGTAATAGAACCTTTCAAATATTGTTGTCACAACTATAATTTTTACTTGTATTATAGAAACTATCAAACTTGATATGTGCAAATTGGAACTTAACAGTTTGATCAATCAAACCTGGAACCTCGAACCTGGAGCCTTAACTATTTTTTCCTCTGAATGTACTTTAAAATTTACAACATCGTGCATCTTGTCTTCTAGTCTGGAACTAAACACCATCTTGAAAAGAAGAGGTTAGAAACTGAATAAAAAAGGTTCAATGATTAGAACAAGCTAGAAACCCTAAAATTTCAACTTTGACCACAAAATAAATTTTGACCAAAAGTCAACCTTTGACTTTGACTTTGAACAAGAACTCAAACTTGATGTTTTTGCTAGATTAGGACACCAGAAGGTATGCTAGGATAGGGCGCACTAGAATACCCAAAAATTAGGTCCAATGCTTCACTTAAGGTGCCCAAAGAATTATATTAGGGTTTGTTGTAGCTGCAAAATCAAAAACCTTGTTTCAATTGTAATTGATGCTACAACGAGCTTGACAAAGAATTCTCGCTCTACCTTCCATTTTTTAGACTGTTTTGAAGGTAGTGTGGGCCCATAACCTGTTAAAACATTTGATGTGCTCATTGTACCATAGACAATATCACAATATTGTCACTCAACCATAGGTACACATCCACCCCTAAGCACCATTAACTTTGCTAGATAGAATGATTCTAGAAGTAGCACTAGAACCAAGAGAGTGTATCTTTCTCCAAAGATAGTGCACCAGACAGAAAGGCCCAAAACCACAAAACAAGAGCAATACCCAACTACAACAGTTGTAGTTGAACTTCTTCCAAGATGTCACCGAGAATACCACCAATATACTCCAAGACATCACCAAGAATACCACCAATAGATACTATAAGGTAGGGCACATATCTTAGGATAGATAGAGCTAGAGAGAGAGAGACCAATAATCACCTAGAAGATACAACTTCCAAACTTGCAATTGCAACTCCAAACTTTCACTAGACTTGACTGAGAGAGTGAGTGAAGTGAGTAAGTATAAATGAGTTCAAGCTCCCTCTATTTATAGTGGTTCTTGTCACCTTCTTGGGCTGAATTTTCCTTTTAGAGGCTAATACTTTAATATTAATTATTTTTCTAAGCCGACTTGTCTTCTAGAGTTTTTACACATATGTTTAGGGGTTCTCTAGCTTCTGAAATATTCTATTCTAGTAAGAGGTTACACATGGAGGTTGATACCTCCCACATATACTAAAATATCAAAAATCCTAACCATGAAAGTGCCTTTTATTATTATATGGGTTGATGATAGAGTTTGCAAGGCATTAATTGGCTCTGAATTGCATCTTAGAAAAAAATTGGTCCTCCCAGCACATACTTAGTATCAAGTGCTCTAAACGTTAGTTGGTTGTTTTCAAGGGAAAATATTTCTCAACCACTAATGGTTAAAATAAGTGCCAATGGATATATTGAGAGCCTATATAACACATATTTCATAGGAACTGAGATAATTGAATTCGGGTGAAGTAGTAGAAATAACGGGGCCTGAACGTTTATTAAAAATTGTCTTTGCTCGTAAATTTGGGCACTGGTCAAAGTGTATTTTTCACTTCTGAAGAAGAAAAATTATATGTTTTTCAAGATTATCAATCCATCACCACTAACCGAATCGAAATCAAAGGTACAAAAGTGCCAAAACGATTACCAGGGGATCTTTCATCAAATGACCTTCATTAAACATGGATATTCTTAAATAATTGAATGAAATTATAGGTTTTCTCATTGGAAACCTCAATTAGACATTGTATGAGAAAGTTATGGACTTTTGAAGTTAGGCTATTGTCGTTCTCGTGTCAACACCCTCCCTTAATTTCTTTACTTCAACTCTGAAGTCATTTATTAGAAGTTAAGAAATTAGGCCCCTCTTGTTATGGGATTTCCCCCCCATGAATTTGGGTCATGTCACAGCAGAGATTGACCCAGTAAAAGATAGAACCCTAACCCACACACAAGACTTGTAATGAAATAACTACTCTATCAGAGAGGGGAGAAAGCATCACACCTTGTATCCTTACGTTCGGTGTCATTCCCCACTCTTAACCATGGTACCGCTCTTCACTCCTACTTGAGTTAACCTACAAAAGAATATCTAGAAAGTGTTGCAACAAGGTAGATATAGCATAAAATCATACAAGAAACTAATAGATATATTCAAATATGAAGAGTAATTGGACATACATAAACAAATTGAATCAATACTACATAAGTATGGGGGGAAAATAACTATTTGTTAGCAACAATAAAATAAGCGGTTACAACCTGAATCCAACTGTCGACATTGCCTCGAAGCCAATCGCCCAGGTTCCTCCAAAATTTCCTTCAAGCATCACTCAACAAGATTTCCCTTCCTTGGATGGCCCAATAAGGATAGGAACACACCTTATAGTCATATAATGAAAAGGAATGAATGTTGGAACAAGGGTGCTAGGTCAAGGGGATGCTACTCATAAGATGAAGGGGAATAGGGAGAATTTCAATTTCTTCATCATAACTTTTCACCTAGGTTTTCATCCTCATCCATGCCCCCAAAGGTGCCTTTATACCATCCTCAAGAAGTTAAGGAGGTTGAATTCCATTTGGTACGGATTCAGGGAGGTTTGAAAATGAGCCCAACTGAATGTAAATGTGTTGAACATTCACATAATAGATCTAGCTAGCAAATTACATACACAGTTTGTAGAGAAAATATGAGAAAATAGAAGCAGGAGAGAAAGAATGGAATAATTATCATTAACCAAAAAAATGAGTGATAATTTACACATGATATACTCTGTATAACTCAACTAATGCACACTGGGGGAGAATAAAATGCACCATAGTTGTGGTCTAGAGTGATATGGAGACATTGTTGAAATAATGTAACTGCAAAGAGTATTCTTATTATTATTGATATATTATTCATAGGAACAATCCCCATTGTGGATTGATCATGTCAGTTATTGTAATAGGACCAAATCCCCTTTTGCGGATTGGTCAAAAGACAATTGTAATAGGTAGAATAAGAAGTTGGCCCCAGCAGATATTAAAGAGACCCAGAAATATAATAAAGGTGGGTTTACCCACCCAGTTTGAGAAGTCGGCCCTGCCAGTGAAGAGACACTTCACATGTGCCAGAGTTGTATAAATAAAGGAGTCTAGCACCTCACTTAGACACAACTCACTTGCTCAGTTTGAGAGACAAGTTCTGATCTATTACCGGAGAAGAAGGAGAGAGAGAGAGTGGGTCATATCTAGGAGAGGAATTTATGTATTAGCATAAGAGATCTCTTGGCATTGTATTGGCTATCTATATTAAGGAATTTTTGCTGGGTTTTCTTCCCCTAGAGGGTTTCCCAGGATAAATGTTGTGTCTCTTGTGATTGTGTATTTCTCAGTGATCTTGGATTATGCTATTGTTAT
>SNQJ01S0050336.1:36030-54031 GCA_010110895.2 Picea sitchensis | reverse complement strand
TGGTTTCTTGCTTTCTCTGAAGGTGCCCTTAGGAGTTGAATGCTTTTCTACTTCTTTCAACATTTCCCGACACTAGGATGGTTTCCTTTTAACAGGAGGTATCTCCATTGGAAACTCAATAGTATCCCTTGAGGGATCCATTGGTAGTTCTGAGGTTTCCTCCCTCTGCTCACCTGGAAGAAGAGAATCTGGAGAATCAACTGGTGGAGCTTCCTCTGAATCACAAGGAAGTTCTTTGGCTCGACAAAAAGCTGCTTCTTCGTGAAAAGTCACGTCTCTGCTTACTTCGATGAACTTTTGACCTGGGATATAAATCCTGTAAGCTTTTGAGGTTTCACTGTATCCCACAAAAGTTCCTTTCTTTCTGGAGGGCTCTAGCTTAGTCCTCTTCTCTTTTGGAATGTGAATATAGATGGGACTACCAAAGATTCTCAAGTGATCAACTGAAGGCTTAATTTCGGTTTCGGTTAGGAGTTTTCTCTTCAAGGGCATTGTGTGGACATCTATTCTAAATGTAGACTGCAGTACTAGCAGCCTCGACCCAAAGAGATAAATGTAAGTTTTGGTCATACATCATGGCCCTGGCTGCTTCACAGATAGTTCTATTCTTTCTTTTAGCAACCCCATTCTACTGAGGGTTGTAAGGCACAGTTAGCTCCCTCTTAATTCCAGAAGCTCGACAGAGTTCATCATATTTGAAGGAGTCAAATTCTTTACCATTATCTGTCTTGAAAACTTGGATGCGTCTGCCTATTTGATTTTCAACAAGATTCTTGAAATCTTGAAATGTGCTAAAAGATTCATCTTTAGTCTTTAAGAAATATATCCAGGTTTTATGAGAACAATCATCAATGAAAATGATATAATAAATACAACCATTCATAGATGGGGCAGTCATGGGCCCACAAAGATCAGAATGAATTAGGTGTAAAATGTCATTTGATTTTCTATTATGGAGAGGATAAGGTTTCTTTGTATTCTTACCAAGTGAACAACCTTTACAAACACTATCATGCTCAAAAGAAAATACTCGCATACGTGCCACCATGTTTTGCAAACCTGGAAGTGCGTTGTAGTTGAGATGTCCAAGCCTTTTGTGCCAAAGCTCGCAGGGATTTACTGTCTCGTGAACTAGAGCTTGAACAACCTGACATGAAATTTTATAAAGTCCACCTTCACGACTTCCAATAGTTATAGCAATGCTTATATTTTCATTTGAGGACCACAAGAGGGCCTTCCCTTTGGAGAAAGCTACTGAGTAACCTTTACTTTCTAAAACTGGAACAAAGATTAGATTTTTCTTTAGACCAGGAACATAAAGAATTTCATCAATGTGAAAGATATTACCTGAGTGATTTCGGAAAGAGGTAGATCCAAAACCTTTTATGTCATAGGTGCCATCATCACCTAGTTCTACCTTTGCCTTGAATTTCTTGTCTTGATAGTTTGCAAGGTTTTGTTTGAAACCTGTCATGTGTCTGGAAGCACCGCTCTCTATTAGCCAAATCTCCTCTGACTTGGTAATAGTGCCGGAAAGAGATGAGATAAGATAATAGTCCTTTTGTTGTTCTTGCTCTTTGGTGGCAGCCCTGGTTTGTCTTCATTGAGGATCCTCTTGAAGTTTAGCCTCTTCAATGGCAACTGAGGCTTGGAATCTTCCTCTTCTTTTCTACTGAGATGGAGGATTCCTGCAATCTCTTTTATAATGTCCTAGCTTATTGCAGTTAAAACATGTAACTTTAGATAAATGAGGATTGAGATGAGATAACTTACCTTGAGGTTTCTTACCTTTGCCTTTAGCTTGAGGGAACTTCTTCCATTTGTTGGTTTTCGCTGAAACGACATGATCTCTTAGAACTGAAGACTCATTTCTGCTTTTAAGTCTTCCTTTTTCTTCTAAGCAGTCATGCCATAATTTGTCAAAGTTAGGCTGGACTTCTCTTCCATTTACAGATGCAAGAAAAACTCCCCATGACTCAGGAAGTGCATCAAAAGAAGTTTGCACAAGGTGATCATCATCTACAGGAACTCCTATTGCAATAAGCTGATCTTTAGTTTGAGCAATTTTGGAGAAGAAGGTAGCAACTGAATCATCTTTATCCATTTTCAAAGTACGTTGCTGTTTCTTCAATATTATTTTCTGAGTTGGTGCCTTCTTTTCATAGAGGTTTGTCAAAGCATCAAAACATTATTTGGCAGTCCTTAGGTGACCAATGATGGGAATCATGCTGTCCTTAATAGAATAAAAAATGATTCTCTTAGCCTTGGCTTGTTTATTCCTGTATGTTGCCTTGGCTGTGTTTGTAGTGGGTTCTTCAATGACCCTAGTAATCAACTCTTCTAGTTCATTCTCTTCAAGAATGTTTACTATCCTGGATTTCCAAGCATTGAATTTGGAGGCCCCTATAAGTCTGTCTCCAACTTTCACTGATGTGGATGCCATGCTGAGATCTGAATTAGTTTAGATGTTGCTGATCTCTGCAAAACAACTCTAACAAAGTGGATCTGTGTAGGCTCAAGATTATATCCTTGAGCTCTCTGCACACCCTAAGCTTTGATACCATGTTAGAATTAGGGAAGTAGAATAGAAAAATTCAGTCCTTTTATAATTCTGTTAAATAGAAGAACAATAAATCTGAAACTGTAGTTAAGTTAAACAACAAGAAGGCTTAAATTCCTGAGTTGTACACAAAGATCAGATCTAGGATTGTATTCTGTTCACAGTCAGTGATTAGATAAGCTCTTTCTTAATAAGCTAAAAGATCACAGATCTAATCAGTAGTTTTGTCAAGATCTAAACAAGTAGATGACAGATCTAAGTTCTAGATAAGCAGTTCTAAACAATATATAATCAGATCTAGTTAGTAGATAAACATATCTAGATAATAGACCACAGATCTGAATGGTAGATAATCAGATCTAGATAATATATGACAGATCTAGTTTAAACTCAAGCTGAAGAACATAACTAATTTGATATAGATCTAGACTAAGAAACAAATCTAATATGATATAGATCTGACATGGATCTAAACAAAAGAACAAATCTAATTAGTAGATCTGATAAAGATCCAAACTAAGACACAGATCTAAACTTCAGAAATGCAGATATAGACAATGATAATCTTTAGAACAACATACATATCTAAGGAGATGAATCTGAACAAGTAAGTTACCTTGAAGTCTTGCCTCTGATCACTGAAGGTGTCCATGCCACACATTAGAGATGAAGAGCCACTGAATATATGCTCAGAAAAAGTCCAAGATCATGGATCTACCTCATTGGTGAGATCTCTTGTCAAGGAGAATTATAGGACTGTTAAACCTCCACCAGAACTTCACACAATTTTACCAAGAGAGCACCCTACAAACCCTCATTCAAGAATACATCAGCTAGGAGGGAACACTATCTTTAGGATGGCCCAACCACCTTACTTAGGGTGCTGCGACCCTCACAAGAACCATAGATAGGGGACGATATTCTGAGATGAGGGTTTGTTGGCTGGTAGTGATCACAGAGGGCAACACCAGAATTCTCAGCAGAAGACACACCCTAAACTCATAACAACAACAAACAATCGGCAAGGACCTGGAATAAGCTCAGCCACAAAAGAAAGCACTGAAAGACTGCTGCTAAAGGAGCCGCTAATCTGATGCAAAGGAGGCCGAAACTGTTGCAAGGAGGCTCCACTGTTGCAAGGAGAGAAATCTGCCACATTTAGGAGAGAGGAATAATGAATGTCAAAATGAAAAGGGAGGGGTCTTTATTTATACTTTTGGGTGAGGGTAAAATAAAAGAAATAATAATAAAAATAATATATTTAATTAATATAAGTATTAATCAAATATATTTTCAATTTCTATTAATTAATTATTTCTTGTATTAACCCCTAATCGTGATATTTTCCTAGGAAAATATTGCCCCCCACAAAATATCAGTGATATATCCGATATTTCGCTGAGATATACAACAGTGGTTATGAGGATATAGGGAGGGTCCTTGCATGATTCTAGACCCGATAACACTTTTCCGGGTGACACGCAAGAACTTTCTATTTTTAGCGGTTTGAGTTCCAGGCCCCAGATTCAGATTCTGAGCACATATTATGGATCCTTGAGACATTCTGAGTCTTTTGAACCTCTTTCGGGATGATTTGTCACAAATTTCTATTTTTAGTAGGTTGAGCATCGGGGCTCACATATCGATTCTGATTGTGGATTCGGATTCCTTGCGGAAAATCGAATCCAATGAGTAATATCAATGCGAGGATTTTCTATTTTTAGCAGTAAACACATGATGGTGGTCTCCTAGTCATTCCAAGCATTTGTGGAGAGTTTGGGTCAGTTTCGACAAGTTCCAAGTTGTGCCTTGACATATCATTTTGGGAATAAAACAGCCTTCACATTTCCTTAATATGGCAACCAAAATCCAGCATATCAAAATTGTCTCTTCTAAACACATCTATTCATCAAATTTTAAAGGAATTGAAAAGATACTTTTATCTACTGCTTCATGTCTGCCACATTTACAATGGATGTTCGTTCATTCCCTAGGCAATTTCACTGTTTGTTCCACATCTAAAATTACTGCCTTACATATATGCTTCATGTCTCAGATCTGGTGGGCATAAAACTGTTAATCTCAAACTTTCTGTGTTTACAATTGTGCCCTAACACACCATTCTGGGTGTAAACTTTAAAGCATTCTCTTTGCATTTGCTTTCAGATTTGTGCCACATCACATTTTGCAACAACTTTTTTCTGCGAGAATTAGATGCTTCTGTAATGGCTTCACAGTTCTGGCATCCAAATGCCTAGGTTCTGAGTGTCCAGTCTCCACACACATCTGGGTGCCACAAATTCATGCTCTTTTCTGTTGCAATCTGATGTATCTTTTTCAAAATCTTAGTATGCCCCAGAATATTTCTACTAACCACCTCATTCTGCCTGTTATCTTCTGCTTGGCAATTTTGTTTCAGATTTCTAAGGCTTTTGCTGGCGTCACTCCATACTTTTTTTCACACGATTCTCTACTTTACACTCCTGATGAAACGTTTTTTGCCATGTTGGCGAGGGTTGTGTCCCCTGGCTTGTGGGATGTGTTTCATGTATCCTGGACAGGCATGGAAATCACCCCAGCTACTGGGGATGTCACGGCGGGGGATTTCCGTGGGATGTGTTTCATGTATCCTGGACAGGCATGGAAATCACCCCAGCTACTGGGGATGTCACGGCGGGGGATTTCCGTCCCCCTAACAAAAGTAAAAAAAAGAAGGGCATGTTTTGAGGGAATGATGGGCCCCAGCAGAAAACCCTAAGGTGTCTCTTCTGGGCCCAATATATCTGCATAAAAACCATGAATATTTTATTATTATTATTCAGTTATTGTCTTGTTTTTCCAACAGCAGCAGATAAGAGGACATTGTGGACTTCTCTGAGTTGAATTTTTAGTAGAAATCCATTTGTCATGGCCACCAGATGCATCAATAATAAAAAGCACCTCTATCCAAGTGTTTTTTAATTATTTGGGCACAGATTTTGGACTGTGGCAACACTAATTAGTTAAAAAAACATTTTTCTTCAGTGGGCAAGGGCCAAAATCAAATTTACATATTCAGATCTTCTGGGTTATTTTAACTTTTGCATTCCACATCATGTCGCATTCAAACAATCTTCTCAACCCCTCATGGAAATATGTTCACACTGCACAGTAAGGACGAATAACAAAAATCCAATGTACACTTTTTCCTACTCATTGTAAGGAAATTATACAAAGGTTAAAGGGATTTACAATGAGTAGGACAAAGTGGTTATCATGAATCGTGATTGTTGTTGAGTTTCTGTTAATGAATCATATTGGTTTACGCTTTAAGTTTTATTGTTTTACATAAATTTCAGCACTATTTGTTTTTGTGTGCTTGAAATTTACAAGTGAACCACCCTGACGTACCCCTGCACTCTTATTTTAGAAAAATGGCGTCCCCGTCCCTGTGAACTGTGGCAACTTCGTTTTTTTGGGTCTGTTGTTCGTTAACCAATCTGACAGGATGATCTCTGTGTGATGGCCTGAGGCAATGTTGTCTTGGCAGTGTTCTAGTATTGACTGTGAAACCCTGCTGGCTTTCCAAGATCTCTTCACAACATTTTTCCTATTTCTCAAATCAGAGATTTGTCTGGGATATCCCTTATGTGCAGGACTGATGGTTTTGCAAATGCTGTTGAAATCATTGTTTACTGTAATCCCAAGACTGAGTGAATTCCTCACATTGTTGTGTCCAGGAACCCAACTGTCATTTCTGCCCTCAATTCTCATGGTGAATTTGGATCTGCAAACCTGTACTTAGATCCTTGTTATTTTGGGCACAGAATTGGTATCGCTTTGGTACCATGCAAGAATTTTGGGAGCACACATTGATAGAGATGATTGTGGAGAGAGAAAAACAAAAGAAGTAAAATTATTATTAACGCTTCAGCTATACATCTCTCACACAAACTTACCTAATGTCTCATTACAATTTATAGTATCTCTAAGTGGTTAAAGCAGTTTAACCACCTAATCCATCACCCCAACATTTAAATGTTACACTGCTCATACCACTAAAGTAAAGTGACCACTATACAAACTTTTATTTCTCCTAATATTATTGAAGTGATAATATTCCAACATTATTGCTAATCTCTAAATTGTTGTTTTTTTAACACAAACTAATGATGATCAGTCTCATTTACCTGCTTCAATCAGGTGTGGAATCTCGACTTGCTTCGCTTTCTCTGGACATGCAAGATATCCAGAAGGTTGTTGCCATGGATTTGCCCAGAATTTCCCAAGAAGAAAATGTTACTACTAAACTTGAGGGGGCAACTGCATTTGGTGACATTGTTGCAGCGATATCTGCCTTGCCTTCTTTGTTCAATATGCTTTTTATCCGGCGAGCAATCATACCAGCAGCAAATGGACATTGTTCTGCCCGTGCATTGGCAAGATACTATGCAGCGCTTGCTACAGGCGGCGTTATTCCTCCCAGACCTTCTTCAAGTGAGCCTCGCTTGGGCAGCCATCCTCACATACCGGCATTCCCTTCTGGGGAAGTTAAGAATAAGAAAAAAAGCAAGACTGGTAAATGTGTGAGAAGTAGTAGGAAGGAAGAAAAGAAGACAGCAGAGCCCAAGAAAGACAATATAATGAATGGATCTTGTTTGCACAATGAGTCAGAAAATGCATCTGCATCACTTTTTAATAAAACTGATATACATGAAGCATTTCTAGGCCTTGGTGCATATGAAGAACTAATTCATCCTGATGGAAAATTTGGACTTGGCTTTAGGAGGTTCACTGCTAAAAATACTGTGGGTTCTCAGAATAGAAAGATGGCTTTTGGACACTCAGGGATTGGTGGCTCAACTGCCCTTTGTGATCCAAATCATAATTTTGCAATTGCAATCACTGTAAATAAGATGTCTCTAGGAGGAGCCACTCGTAAGATCATTCAGCTTGTTTACTCTGAATTAGGCTTGCCTTTACCTGATGAATTCTCAACAAGTGGTGAAAGTGGACCAGACATGCAGTTTAATTTAAGATAGTTATAGCAATGATCAGAAAAGGAGGTAGGATCATATTATTTGTTAAATTTGCTGTTCTGTTGTCTTGCTTCTGTATATCATGATATTTTTTTCACTGTCGTTGGAGAAATTCAGTGAACATTAATTTGCAATATTTACATATTAATATTATTGGGAATCTATTAATTTGAAATTTGAAAGTACGTCCATTATTCAGTGTGGACTTCAACTTGTTTGATGTGTAATCAAACTCTGGTGAACAGCTGTATGTGCTTGATCCCACTAACTGGCATATGCATGTAAGTACAGTGCTCATTGCAATGAGAACCTATACTGCACAAATGTTTCCTTTGAGTAGAATACACTAGGTATGATACAATCTTTTCTGCCCAGTTTTGTTTTAAGACAGATTCGAGGATTTGCTGATGAATGTGATGCAAGATTTTGGAATGGAATAACATTTTGTGCACTCTTATCCTTTTCATTCTATGTTGAAACTAGTTGAAATGGAGTTACATTCAAGTGTTGTACGGTCAGCCAGTGACTTTTGTTCATGCTTGAAACCAGAGTTTTGCTGGATTTAAGAATCAGGGTATCACTTTGTTGACTCGGTTTCTATGTATCTTTTATCCGGATTCCAAACAGAAGGTGGTAGGTAAAGATCCTTTCATAAATTTTCCATCAATGTTTGTGTTTCTATAAAAAGTATGAGCTCTTGTACAAACAGACAGATTCCTAAAGAAAAAAATGACATCTTAAATGTTGATTCTCAAAAATAAAAAAGATAATTGACTGAGTCTGATGCAGCCCTCGAATGATGGATATAAGCTTTCCACTTGTGTATTTTTTTTCCAATCAGGTTTACAGGATGCCCATCAAAAACTATCGCAATTTATGTGACATGTTACCTTTAAAATCTGCACTTCAAAAGATAAGTCCATTCATCAAGTACAAACCCTAGGGCAACTTCAAGACACAACTCACTGTCACCTTGGTGGCCATCTTTCGCATTTTAGGCTGGTTCTTTTCTTGCACAAGGGGGGAAATCCCTTAGATAAAATCACTAATCCATTCATTAAGGCAGATCGGAAAATCAGATTAGTTAAGTGGATTGTTTGTGTTTTACAATATAAATTTGGAGGAATTGAAGAGGACAAGTGCGCTATACTTTGGGCTATGGAATCGGGTAATGAGATGAAAAATAAGCTTGCAAAAGACCTCTCAAAAGGCTGATTTGAAGGCTTCAATAACCTTCCTTGCTCGCCACCATAAAGATTACTTGGTGTAGTCTCAAGCAACAAGGGATTAGAATGCGGTTCCTGTTATCACACAAGTTGTAGGTTGGGAAAATCCCGTCCCAACCACCAAATGACGACAACTTAGAGAACACCTACCCACTGTCACCTTAGGCAGGTATTCTTGTTACTTTAGAAATGATAGAATCACCTCTAGTGGGGAATTCCGGTGACCCTGGGGGAATGAGATGGAAAGTGAAGAGATGAAGGAAAATCCCCCTAAAGGTCAAGATAGAAGATGCGGAAAGGCTTGGGAAGAGTCTAGGTGGTAGCCAATGGTTTCCAAGAGACAGGAACACATGCAAACGATGTTGTACCTTCTCGAGACACAAGAACAAGCCAAGCATATATGTATGATGTTAGGTGGACAAGCAAGTTAAGCTTGTTGTCCCTAATAGCAGCAATAAACAACAATGTCTATCAGCAAATAGATAAGTATTAAAGCTGCTAAAAAATAGCTAAAAGTCCAACAAATGATGCTAGAGATAAGTTAGATAAACACTAGTGACACTCAAGAATGAAAGCACAAGACTTTAGCAATGAAACAAGGTTGTAATAAAAAGTATTTGCAGATATATTTTGCACCCTTGTGGATGTAACAAACAAGTTGTTACAACAACAAATCCAAAAACCAAAACTCACAAAGAATCCACCCAAAAGTTGTGCTAGGCTAAGTAGATTAATGTGGCAAAATCTTGGCAACTTTGGACGGTTGAAAAACAAGTTATGAATAAAAAAGTGTTAGGGTTTCTGCATTCCTAATGGTTGCAGATGAAGTTTTATAACAACAACAAGAAGTACTTGAGTAAAGATGACACTCTAGTGGCTCAACCAAGCATATATAGAAAATAATTGATTCCAACTTAGGCAACATCCAAATCACGAAAATTCACGTTAATCAATGCAAAATTTTATTTCTCCAATGCAATTATACTAGTGCCTTTAGCTATTGGGTTATGGATTCAATTAAATAAAGAGCTAAACAATGCTATCTCCTTAGGGGTGTAAACCCTCTTACTCCGCAAGGAAAACAAATGCTAAGCTAGGAGATAATAGGAGGGTGTAAGCCCTTTTACTTCTCCTAGTAAAACCTTATGCAACAAATAACTCCTTAAAAAATGATAGATAATGGTGGGGTTGTAAATCCTTATACTCTCCAAGAAATCTAGCAAAACAAAATTGTAACTAAACAAGTTGATATAGTGGAGGACATGGGCAAAAATGTACCTAGGATCTATGCAACCCTGAACAACAAGCAAGTTGAGTTTCAATCACATATGATTGAAGTGGAAGGTAAGATCAACAACCAAATCATTGTTATTTTAATTGATTCAGGAGCTAKTCATAGTTATATAGATCCTAAGATGGTGGAAAGATTGCATTTGCCAAGATTGCAAGCTTGGAAAATSTTGGTTGGTATAGTTGGCYATTGGAGCTAATTTTTTTTAATAAGATGGTTAAGACATGTCCAATGGACATGAATGGACTGAGCACCAGGGAAGATTTGAACATCATACCTTTAGGTTCCTATGACTATTTAATTGGCATGTATTGGTTGGACCAACACCATGCTATCCTGGATTGTTATAATAATGCATTTACTTGATGGGATGAAGAAGGGAACCTAAGGACAATACAAGGAATTCCCAGAGCAGTAATCGTCAGAGAAATTTTAGCATTGCAGTTGAAGAAAAGTTACAAAAAATGGTGTCAAATATTTGTAGGACAGATGGAAGAGACACTTAAAGAGAAGGTGTCAAATATTGAAGATTATGCAGTCTTAAAAGAGCTTGAAGATATATTTAAAGAAACACCAGGATTACCCCCTAAAAGAGATATTGATTTATCCATCAATCTAATGCCTAGAGCAACCCCAATATCCAAGACCCCTTACAGGATGAGTACACCAGAATTGAAGGAATTGCAAATGCAACTTGAAGAGCTTCTAAAGAAGAGATATATATGCCCAAGTGTGTCACCTTGGGGTGTCCCATTATTATTTGTGCAGAAAAATGATGGAACATTGAGACTTTGCATTGACTTCTGGCAGTTGAACAAGGTAACTGCGAAGAATACATATCCTTTGTTAAGGATCGACGACCTCTTTGATCAGTTGAAAGATGCAAACATATTCTCCAAGATTGATCTCAGGTCAGGTTATCATCAAGTAAGAATTAAAAAAGACATCAGTAAGACTGCTTTCAGAACAAGGTATGGGCATTATGAGTTCACAGTGGTGCCATTTGGATTAAATGCACCAACTGTCTTGTTTAATGAATGGTATTTTCAGAGAATACTTAGATACGGTTATCATTATATTTTTAGATGTCATTTTTATATATTATAAGTTGGAGGAAGAGCATGAACAACACTTGAGGATGATATTACAGGTATTAAGGGAGCATCAATTGTATGCCAAATTGAGCAAGTGCTCATTTAACCATAAACAAATTCATTATTTAGGACATATCATTTCAGAGGAAAGGATAGTAGTGGATCCTGAAAAGATTGAGGCCATTAGAGGATGGTCAACACCAAAGAATGTGACAGAGGTCAAATCATTCATGGGCCTTGCAGGCTACTATAAAAGATTTATTGAAGGATTCTCAAAGATTGCACACCCGATCACTTCCTTGCAAAAGAAGGGGGTGAAGTTTCAGTGGACATTGGATTGTGAAATTTTTTCCAACACTTGAAACAATTATTAGCAAGTGCTCAAATACTAAGGATTGTTGATCCAAATGAAGACTTCACTGCTTTCACTGATGCATGTAAAGAAGGGCTTGGTGGAGTCCTTAGTCAAAATGGATATGTTGTATGCTATGAATCAACGAAGTTGAAGGAGCATGAAAGACACTATGATACTCATGATTTGGAGTTGACATCTCTAGTGCATGCCTTGAAGATGTGGAGGCACTACCTCATGGGGAAAAGGTTCGAGTTGGGGACAAACCATAATGATCTGAAATATTTATTTGGACAACCAACTCTAAATGTCAGACAAAGAAGGTGGTTAGAATTTTAGTGAATATGACTTCAATATAAAGCATATCAAAGGGAAAGAGCCTTATGCACTTAGTAGAAGGGTTCATGAGTTGCATGTTACAACCATTAGCATGTACCAATCATATTTGAAGGATAGAATCTTAGAGACTGCAAAATCAGATTTGCAATACATAGAAATAATATCAAAATTACAACAAGGTATTTTACAACAGAAAATTGAAGACTATAAGATATGAATTGATGAAATTCTTATGTACAGGGGCATAATTTATGTACCAAATTCCAAGGAATCAAAAAATCTGATATTGAGAGAAATGCATAATGTACCTTATGCTGGGCACCCAAGTTATCAGAAAAATCTTGCAGTTGTCAAGATCCAATATTATTGGACATGAATGAAGAAAAAAGTTGATTTTATTGCCAAATGTTTGGAGTTTCAAAAGGTCAAGGCTGAGCATAGAGACCCAACTGGTTTGCTACAACCATTACCCATTCCTGAGTGGAAATGGGAAGTTGTAACAACGGATTTCATCACCAAACTGCCCAGAACAAACAAGCAACATGATTATATAATGGTAGTGGTGGATAAGCTTACTAAAGCTATCCATTTTATTCCAGTAAAACTCACTCACAAGGCAACTAACATTGCTGATATTTATGAGAGAAATTTCTCCACTACATGGTATACCCAAGACAATTGTGTCTGATAGAGATCCAAAATTTACATCAAATTTTTGGAAATGATTATTTAAGGGATTTGGAACAAATTTGAATTTTAGCACAGCTTATCATTCAGAATAAGATGGACAAACAGAGAGGGTGAATCAAGTGATTGAGGATATGTTGAGGATGTATGTGATGGATAAACTATCAAAATAGGAAGACTACTTACACTTAGTAGAGTTTCCTTATAATAATGGGTACCAAGCATCTCTAAAGATGAGCCCATTTGAGACACTTTATGGTAGAAGGTGCAACACACTAGTAAGCTAGGACAACCCAACATAAATAGTAGTGTTTGGGCCATAATTACTCAGGGAATTGAAAGAGCAAATGTTGAAAATAAAACAAAATTTAAATGCTACTCAAGACAGGCAGAAAAACTATGTTGATAAGGGCATAACTCATAGGGAATTTAAAGTGGGTGACCATGTATTCTTGGAAGTAAAGGCCAACATAAGTTCCTTGAAGTTGGGAAATTGTTCAAAGTTGACAGTTCGCTATTGTGGGCCGTTTGAAATCCTAGAGAGAATTGGGCCTATAACATACATGCTTTCCTTCCCTGCATCCCTGTATATTCATAATGTATCCATGTATCATTGCTCAAAAAGTATATACCTGATGTTAATAATGTCATTGATTAGAATGTGATTTAGGTGGAGCAAGAAGGTGCCTTTCAAGTGCATCCGGTGTGCATACTGGATCGAAAGATCAAGCAGCTCTGGAATTGAGCCATAGAGCTAGTAAAGGTCCTATGGACCTGGTATGGTCTTGAAGATGCAACTTGGGAGAACAAGGATGCTATGCGCACAGAATACCCACGTATTTTTGAGGATTTTTGAAATTTTGGTTGTATATGTGTATATATATTGCACTGATGACAATGCATAAATAAGGGGGAGATTGTAAGGTAGCTAGAGAGGTAGTGGGGGGGCCCAGAGGGCCCATAGTGATAATAATGGAGGTCATTCAATGTAAGGTGGACTAGGTCCACTATATTATTAAATAAGGCCCACTATGGTAGTTAGATATAATAAATGTAAGAGGAGGCCCACTCATGGTAGAAGTTAGATATAATAAATGTAAGAGTGACTTCTTAGGAAGGTTCACTCTAGAAGTTTCCTCCTCTAGAAGGTTCTTAAGTGATGGTAGCACCATATAAAGGGGTCTGCCAAATGTAATGAGACATGAAAAGAAGTAGTGTATTTGGAGCCAGAGTCCAATAGGAGGATGCCCCTCAAGAGGCAAGTGAATGTGAGATCCTTCCGCATTAGATCCACGGTGTTGCCCTACCTTAAGGGTTTGCACACAAAGTGTGGTTTATTCTATTTTTCTTGTAGATCCTTTTCTATCTTAATATTTTGCTACTTATATTTTTATATATATTCAGGTTCTTAACAGAGATGAATGTACCAGTAATGCACTTCAACTCAGCCAACTGTAAATGTAAATACAAATGTACTTAGGCTGGTGAGCCGGGATGCAGAAATGACAATATATTTGTGATGTCAATGTAAATGTATTCACATGCAAATATTAATGAAAAACACATCACTGCATGCATACCAACCATGTAAAAGAGTATGGGGGACTAAACTCCATTAGTTAGGGAAATGGGGCTAAACGCTAAGGATAGGGGACTAAGCTAGAGAGCTTAAGCCAAAAACGAATATTATATTAATATTCTTTAAAGTATAAAATATGGATAATTATTTTATCCTAAGTTCTAAGGATGGGGACAAGTGGGCCAAAATAGCTCTTAACATGACAAGTGTCAAATTAGGAACATGCATACAAAGGGTTTGGACTTAGTTCATTTTCTATCATTCCATCATTCCTCCATTCTTTCACTCACATATTTCAGTTGTTCTCCATAATTTTCTGTCACTAGTTGCGTAGTTGTACCTTACACAATCCAGTACTGTACCTATACCTTACTCGATCTAGTAACACCTGTACCTGTACCTGGTTAACTTAAGAGTTGGACTGAAGATGTGGGTTGTCGGGCCCATGGGATATTAAAGAGGTGGGTTGTTAGACTCGTGGGATATTGAAGAGGCGGGTTGTCAGGCCCGTGAGAAATTCTCTCTAGGTAAGAGAATTGTTGGGAATTGTTTTCCTGAAGGTGCCAAACTACAACTACATGGCTTTGAAACTTCCTATTCGGCCTGTTGTTGAAGCCCCAAAAGGGAAATGGGGCAGCTGAAGGACTGTTGAATAGAGAAGGGAAACATTTCCCAGGGTGGGACAAACATGTGGGGAATGAGGGACTATAGGTTGTTAGTTCAAGTTGACACCGTGTAATGTCCCCCACCTCGTCATGAAGAGGTATGTGAAGACTTAGTGGTCTAGGCATCCCCACTAGACCATAGTCTCATACAGAATGGGGAAAAGTCAACCAAACTAATGTTATATTTTGAAGTTGATTTAGGAAAAAGGGAAAAAGAGCAAAAAGTAACTCAATGAAGAATTAGAACATTGGAGGTTGAGTTAGGTTTGAACCTAGGGGTTAAACTAACTCAACAAGGAAACATAACGAAAGTATAAAGGAAAGGCTAGGGCACACCTTTCACTTCACCTTGGATATTTTGGTATTTGCTTGTTGAGCTCTTGAGCACACAATTTTGAGGGTTTTGAGTTTACAAACCCTAGAGAGAAACTCAGTGGTGAAATATCCCACTCACTTGTTCCAAGCTTTGTCTCGAGGATGAAATACTCCACCCACACCATTCTACATTCATCATAGGTTCCTTCATCGATTCATGAGAGCACCAGGGTTGTACTATTCAGGGTTTTCCAACAAGGGCACATTAGTGATTGAGGAACAATTTGATCCAGCTTATTGAGAGAGCTTTGGGAGATTCTAGCATTAGGGTTTCTTTTGTAGGACCTTGCTCATCATTTTGGAGGCTTTCTTGAGGAGTTACTACGGCTAGACCATCATCTACAGGTTGGGACGGCTTTTGAAGGAAGGAGGACACTTTGGTGATTCAGTGATTCTAAGATCTAGGAGGCTCTACCCCAGATCTAATCTTGAAACTTCTCCTAGGGGTTTTTGATTGCCCGATCTATCATCCTAGAGAGTTTTAGGAGGTTTGGAGGCCTCATTCATCCAGGTCAAATTGTTGGTCCTATCTTGGGTTTCAGGACGACCGAAGCTGTTTAGGGTTGCAACAATTGGAGGAGGAAGTCATGGTATTTGGGCTTCATATCTCAGGAGGGGGTTCACATTGACTTGATCTATCTCTTATTGGATATTGGTAGCATTTGGAGGTCTTCTTTAGGAGGGTTGAACCCTTGGTATTCATCTTCTTCAACAGGACATATCAACAGCTAGGGGGGTTGTACAAACCCTATATTTTTGTATTGGAGATATCATATTGTATTCAACCTTTGGGAGACTTGTCTTGTGTTCCGGGAACATTTTGTAGCAGCTCATACATTCTATGCTTGGAGCCATCTGATGATTATTTCAGATCTGTTCGTATATTGTATCGAGTTCTTGCTATTTTCTAATAAAGAGGTCAAATCTGTGCTTTTTGGTTCCATATCTGTATGTTGATGAAATCTTGCATTGTGTTGAATGAATCTTGATAAATTGTGCTTAATAACTAAGAATAAACCCTAAGGCTGAATATCAATGGTCATCCTGCAAACACAAACAATCAACAGTTATTTCAACGGTTAGCTAGTGTTCCCAAGCGAAAAAATTGGCTTGGGAACATTACAGTGGTATTAGAGCTCTGATCCTCCCATCCCGCGAGGATTAGCGCATGCAGAGGTACAATGGTATCTACATGGGTCGAAGGAAGAAACATGCAAGTGAAACAAAGGCCGAGATGGAGGGCTCAGGTGATGACGTTGAGCCCCAAGGCTTAGCTTACTTAGCACAAAAATTCCAAAAATCCATAAACCAATCAGAAAGTAAACTGGTCATCCATTTGTAGGAGAACTATGATGCAAATCGTAGGGGACAAACCAAAATCACTGAGACCTTGAAGAAGGTATATGAGAACCCGAGGAAGGTCGATGAGAACTAGACTAGGATAGCCCATCTGTTGATGCAGATAAATCACAAAGGGAAAGGTCCAGAGACGTATGAAAATAGGGAGGATGGTGGATCACACGGTGGAAACATGTGTAATTCAGAACATGTTCTCTATCATCAGTCCGAGGGAAGCCATGGAGGGAGCACCCCACATGGACAGATAGGTAGCATGGCTACCCCTAAACCATACTTTCCCATGTTCACAGATGAACATGCACAACATGAACATGTGGATGACTTTGTTGAGAAGATGATGCAGTGTACCAGGGAGTACAACGATTTGAGTATGATGATTCAGAGGCAGATGTCCTTAGATCAATATTGTCAACTCAAATTCAGGAACAAGCCTAGGCTGAACCACATGAGTAGCTATGAGTTTGAGCCCAGAGAGGGGAAGATGGAGATTCCCTAGTTTGATGGTACAGGCAAGATGACAACACATGCATGGGTACATAAGCTAGACACTTATCTGCAGCTTAACCCCATGAGGGAGGTGGAAGCCATCAAGTTTTCCACCATGTACTTAGATGGAAACACTCATGATTGGTGGTATCATGGATTGACCACACTAGGCCACAATCAAATAGTGACATATATAGAGTTTACTCAGAGACTCATTGGTAGATTTGACCAGGGGGATCATGAGTTGCATTTTCGGGAGCTCACACAACTCAGACAGACAGGAGCACCTGAGGTGTACATTGAGGAATTCCAAAGGTTAGCAGTTATGGTGCAGGACGTGGCACCAACCAAACTCATGATGCTCTTCACTGAGGGTTGATGGAACCCTTGAAGGGTTGGGTAAAGGATTTTAAGCCTACCAACCTACAGGATGTTATTTGGATGATGAGAGACCTAGGACCAACTGACCAAGTCAAAATTTGTGCCTAGAACACCTCTTAACATAGGAGGAAGAGATCAGAGACCTCCAATGAACCCAGGAGGATGCGACCCAAGGAGGTTTGATAGGGGCAGAGGCATATTGGATGAGAATACCAGCAGGGAGTTGAGGAGGAAACAACTATGCTACACTTGCAAAGAGCCATGGAACCCATCACACAAATGCATGGGCCATGGCCAAGTGCACTACATAGAGGTGACTTCAAATAATGAGGAGGAAGGGGAATTCGACCACATCCAAAACATGGAAGCAGACACCACAAAAATTGCAGATGAGGAGGCCATAGGTCATGACAGTGCAGCTAAGGAGAGAGCCACCTTGGCATCCATCAGTGGGGTGCCCAAGTACAACACTTTCAGGATGAGAGGAGTCTTGCAGGGGAAATGAGTGTTAGTATTGATTGAAGGGGGAGATTCTCATAACTTCATTGACTCAACATTGTTACAGAGGAGGCATATACCCACGGTTGAA
>SNQJ01S0050336.1:19835-35980 GCA_010110895.2 Picea sitchensis | reverse complement strand
CAGTTATTTCAACGGTTAGCTAGTGTTCCCAAGCGAAAAAATTGGCTTGGGAACATTACAGTGGTATTAGAGCTCTGATCCTCCCATCCCGCGAGGATTAGCGCATGCAGAGGTACAATGGTATCTACATGGGTCGAAGGAAGAAACATGCAAGTGAAACAAAGGCCGAGATGGATGGCTCAGGTGATGACGTTGAGCCCCAAGGCTTAGCTTACTTAGCACAAAAATTCCAAAAATCCATAAACCAATCAGAAAGTAAACTGGTCATCCATTTGTAGGAGAACTATGATGCAAATCGTAGGGGACAAACCAAAATCACTGAGACCTTGAAGAAGGTATATGAGAACCTGAGGAAGGTCGATGAGAACCAGACTAGGATAGCCCATCTGTTGATGCAGATAAATCACAAAGGGAAAGGTCCAGAGACGTATGAAAATAGGGAGGATGGTGGATCACACGGTGGAAACATGTATAATTCAGAACATGTTCTCTATCATCAGTCCGAGGGAAGCCATGGAGGGAGCACCCCACATGGACAGATAGGTAGCAGGGCTACCCCTAAACCATACTTTCCCATGTTCACAGATGAACATGCACAACATGAACATGTGGATGACTTTGTTGAGCAGATGATGCAGTGTACCAGGGAGTACAACGATTTGAGTATGATGATTCAGAGGCAGATGTCCTTAGATCAATGTTGTCAACTCAAATTCAGGAACAAGCCTAGGCTGAACCACATGAGTAGCTATGAGTTTGAGCCCAGAGAGGGGAAGATGGAGATTCCCTAGTTTGATGGTACAGACAAGATGACAACACATGCATGGGTACATAAGTTAGACACTTATCTGCAGCTTAACCCCATGAGGGAGGTGGAAGCCATCAAGTTTTCCACCATGTACTTAGATGGAAACACTCATGATTGGTGGTATCATGGATTGACCACACTAGGCCACAATCAGATAGTGGCATATATAGAGTTTACTCAGAGACTCATTGGTAGATTTGACCAGGGGGATCATGAGTTGCATTTCCGGGAGCTCACACAACTCAGACAGACAGGAGCACCTGAGGTGTACATTGAGGAATTCCAAAGGTTAGCAGTTATGGTGCAGGACGTGGCACCAACCAAACTCATGATGCTCTTCACTGAGGGTTGATGGAACCCTTGAAGGGTTGGGTAAAGTATTTTAAGCCTACCAACCTACAGGGTGTTATTTGGATGATGAGAGACCTAGGACCAACTGCCCAAGTCGAAATTTGTGCCTAGACCACCTCTTAACACAGGAGGAAGAGATCAGAGACCTCCAATGAACCCAGGAGGACGCGACCCAAGGAGGTTTGATAGGGGCAGAGGCATATTGGATGAGAATACCAGCAGGGAGTTGAGGAGGAAACAACTATGCTACACTTGCAAAGAGCCATGGAACCCATCACACAAATGCATGGGCCATGGTCAAGTGCACTACATAGAGGTGACTTCAAATAATGAGGAGGAAGGGGAATTCGACCACATCCAAAACATGGAAGCAGACACCACAAAAATTGCAGATGAGGAGGCCATAGGTCATGACATTGCAGCTAAGGAGAGAGCCACCTTGGCATCCATCAGTGGGGTGCCCAAGTACAACACTTTCAGGATGAGAGGAGTCTTGCAGGGGAAATGAGTGTTAGTATTGATTGAAGGGGGAGATTCTCATAACTTCATTGACTCAACATTGTTACAGAGGAGGCATATACCCACGGTTGAATTTGAAGGATTCAAGGTGAAAGTAGCAGGTGGGAGCACCATGCCTTGTAACAGGTACATTCTAGGCATGAAACTTACATTGGGTAGGCATGAATTGGTATAGGATATCTATGTGATGGACCTTCCAGATACAAACATAATCCTTGGAGTTCAGTGGCTCAGTACATTGGGACCTATCACCACCAACTACAAGACCGTGGAGATGTCTTTCACAGAGGAGGGTGGATGAAACGTTGTTCTTCGAGGCATGACAAGTAACTCAACCAAGGTAGTTATGAACAAGAGGATGGAGGCCATCTTCAAGAGAGAAGATATACTGTATGCAGCTGAGTGCAGAATTTCAACACGTGTGGACAAGCAGGGCAAGGTTCACTACACACCCGAAATTCAGGAAATAATTGACAAACACATCAAAGTGTTTGGACCTATTCCACCAGGGGTGCCACCAGACAGGGGGTTTGAGCACATCATTGAGTTGGAGGAAGGAGAAAAACCAGTCATCACCACACTGTACAAACATCCGAAGAAGTACAAAGATGAAATAGAGAAGGCAATCAAAGAACTCTTGGATATGTGGCACATTAGGTCGAGCTCCAACCCTTTTGCTTCTTTAGTAGTGTTGGTCAAGAAGAAGGATGGAACCATGTACATGTGCATTGACTTTCGGGCATTAAATAAGAAAACAATCAAAAACAGGTATCTTATACCAAGGATTGATGAGCTGCTGGACGAGCTACATGGGGCTGTCTATTTCAAAAATATTGACCTATGTTTTGGCTACCATCAAATCAAAACAAGGGAGGACATCCCAAAAACTGCTTTCAGGTGTCATTATGGTCACTATGAGTTCTTAGTGATGCTCTTCGGGTTAACCAATGCCCAAGCCACGTTCCAATCTTGTATGAACCATGTCTTCAACAAACAATTGAGGAAGCATCTATTGGTATTCTTTGATGACTTGCTCATTTATAGCCAGACGTGGGAGGAACACCTTCGACATGTGGGCCGAATTCTGTTTATAATGGATAAGCAGTCATTGTATGCTAAGGAGTCCAAATGGGAATTTGGAATGACAGAGGTTCTTTACTTGGGTCACATCATCATAGCAAAGGGGGTACAGGTACATCAAGAGAAGATCTAGGCCATAATGGAGTGGCCTACACCCAAAACCCTTACAGAGTTGAGGGGATTTCTAGGCATTTGCACTTACTGCAAGAAGTTTGTCAAAGGATTCTCACAGCTTTGTGCACCTTTGACCGATTTGACCAAGAAGGGAGCATTCAAATGGAGTGAGGAGGCCCAGTTCACATTCGACAAGATGAAAAAGGTGATGAGCACTTGCCCAGTCTTAGCCCTACCAGATTTCAACGAACCCTTCACGTTGGAGTGTGATGCCTTAGGAGAAGGTATTGGGGCCGTACTGATGGAAAATAGGCACCCTCTTGCCTATGAGAGCCGAAAACTCAGGGGACCTGAGTTACTTTACGCCATATATGACAAGAGATGTTGGCCATCATGCATGCTCTAGCCAAATTCAGACAATACTTGGTAGGTGCACGGTTTGTGGTAAAATCAGATCATAATAGTCTTAAGTACTTCTTGGAGGAGAAGGACTTAAATGAAAGGCAACATAAATGGGTAAGCAAAACACATGCCTATGACTTTGACATTGAATTCTTCAAAGGGAAAAACAACATGGTGGCAGATACATTGTCCAGAAGGCCGTCAATTTATGCCATAACAGGAGTTTCATTCAATTGGAAGGACCACTTGGTGATGGAATATGCAGAAAATCAGTTCGCTTGTCAGGTAATGGACGGGAAAATACACGATGATAACTTCAAGGTCATTGATGGCCTCATCTATTATAAGGGTCGAATATTTTTGGTTCTTGAATCGGCCTTCAAGGCCAAGGTGTTGCAGGCATGTCATGACTCATCGATGACAGGGCACCAAGGGATTGGCAAGACATACAGGCAGGTGAGAGAGAGGTTCTCATGGAAGGGCTTCAAGGAGGATGTGATGAGTCACATCAAGGAGTGTAATACTTGCCAGGAGAATAAGGATGAGCACACTCACCCGATAGGACTACTGCAACCACTACCCATATCTAGAGCACAAGTGGGAAAGCATATCCATGGATTTCATCACAGGGTTGCCAAGAGTGTAGGGGAAGGACTGCATTTTCTTAGTGGTGGACAGGTTGACGAAGTTTGCACACTTCTCCATTTCTATAGACTTCAATGCAACATAGGTGGCCAGATTATTCTTTAGGGAGATCTTCAGACTTCACGGTTTACCCAAAACCATTATAAGTGACATGGATAGCAAATTCATGAGCACATTTTGGCAGGAGTTATTCAAGCTAGTTGGTACGGCCTTGACTCCTAGTACTAGATATCATCCTTAGACAGATGGGCAGACTGAGATAGTCAACAAATGGGTGGAAGGATATCTCAGGAATTATGTGGTTGGGAAGCAGAAAGCGTGGGCTAGATAATTACATTTGGGGGAATACTGCTACAACACCACCCATCACATGTCCATAGGCATGACTCCATTCAGGGCGTTGTATAGTTATGACTCACTCTCCTTCATAGAGATTGATTTTGGTGACAAAAGAGCCTCGATGGTGCAAGATTGGGTACAATAGAGTCAGGATATCCTCAGGGAGCTGAAGGATCATTTACAGAAGGCACATAACCAACAGAAGGTCCAAGTAGACAAACACAGGGTTGAACATACCTTTGAGGTTGGTGACTTGGTCTATCTGAGGCTCCAACCATAAAGGTAGGATTCTATAAAAATAAGTGGACCAGAGAAGCTCCAACCACATTACATTGGACCCTACAGGATCAACAGGAAGGTAGGGGGCGTAGCTTATGAGCTGGAGCTCCCACAGGGTAGAAGGATACATAATGTCTTCCATGTATCATACCTGAAGAGGGCCATTGACCAACACATCACTCCATTGGAAGTACTACCACCTCTAGATGAAGAGGGTCAGTTGGTTCTTGTACTAGAGGAAATATTGGAGGTTCGGGAGAAGAAGCTCTGTAAAAGAAGAATCAAAGAATAGCTGATCAAATGGAAGGACTTGCCCATTAAGGATGCCATGTGGGAGAATGAACATGTGGTATGAGAAACAGGTTTGGAATTGCTTGAGGACAAGCAATTTCTAGCAGGGGAGACTGTAATGTCCCCCACCTCTTGATGAAGAGGTCTGGGAGGATTTAGTGGTTTAGGCATCCCCACTAGACCATAGTCTCATACATGGGGAAAAGTCAACCAAACTAATGTTGTATTTTGAAGTGGACTTAGGAAAAAGGTAAAAAGAGCAAAAAGTAACTCAATGAAGAATTAGAACACTGGAGGTTGAGTTAGGGTTGAACCTAGGGGTTAAACTAACTCAACAGGGAAACAAAACGAAAGTATAAAGAAAAGGATAGGGCACACCTTTCACTTCATCTTGGATATTTTGGTATTTTCTTGTTGAGCTCTCGAGCACACAGTTTTGAGGGTTTTGAGTTTACAAACCCTAGAGAGAAACTCAGTGGTGAAAGATCCCACTCACTTGTTCCAATCTTGGTCTTGAGGATGAAATACTCCACCCACACCATTCTACATTCATCACAGGTTCCTTCATCAATTCAGGAGAGCAGCAGGGCTGTACTATTCATGGTTTTCCAACAAGAGCGCATCATTGATTGAGGAACATTTCGATCTAGCTTATTGAGAGAGCTTTGGGAGATTCCAACATTAGGGTTTTTCTTGTAGGACCTTGCTCATCAGTTTGGAGGCTTTCTTGAGGAGTTACTATGGCTAGACCATCATCTACATGTTGGGACGGATTTTGAAGGAAGGAGGACATTTTGGTGATTCAGTGATTCTAAGATCTAGGAGGCTCTACCTCAGATATGATATTGAATCTTCTCCTAGGGGTTTGTGATTGACCGATCTATCATCCTAGAGAGTTTCAGGAGGTTTGGAGGCCTCATTCATCCAAGATGAATTGTTGGTCCTATCTAGGGTTTCATGAGGGTCAAAGCTGTTTAGGGTTGCAACAGTTGGAGGGTGAAGTCGTGGTATTTGGGCTTCATATCTCAGGAGGGGGTTCACATTGACCTGATCTATCTCTTGGTGGAGATTGGTAGCATTTGGAGGTCTTCTTCAGGAGGGCTGAACCCTTGGTCTTCATCTTCTTCAACAGGACGTACCAATAGCTAGGGAGGTTGTACAAACCCTATCTTTTTGTATTGGAGATATCATATTGTATTTAGCCTTTGGGAGGCTTGTCTTGTGTTCCGAGAGCATTTTGTAGCAGCTCATATCTTCTATGCTTGGAGCCATCTGATGATTATTCCAGATTTTCTCGTATATTGTATCAGGTTCTTGCTATTTTCTAATAAAGAGGTCATATCTGTGCTTTGTGGTTCCATATCTGTATGTTGATGAAATCTTTCATTGTGTTGAATGAATCTTGATAAATTGTGCTGAATAACTAAGAATAAACCCTAAGGCCGAATATTAGTGGCCATCCTGCAAACACAAACAATCAACAGTTAGTTCAATGGTTAGCTAGTGTTCCCAAGCGAAAAAATTGGCTTGGGAACATTACACACATGTGAGGGAGTTTTTCCTGTTATCTGAGATACATTAGCATGGTTAAGAATTCCTTTACCCGGGTGGAGTTTAGTTCCAGCTCGGGGGTGATCCACTACTGAGACCTCTAAGCAACGTGGTCTAAGGATGGGAGGAACATCGAAGGTATGCACGTAGTTTGTGGCCTTTTATCAAAGATAAGTGTCAATAGTGTGTTAAATTATATGCTGCATTATTATTTATGCGCTTATTTTTATGGGTTTTTCCTGTGTATGATGCATGCATATTTCTATTATTATTCTGTATGAATTTGTGTATTTGCAGAATATTTGTATGTTTAAAATTGTATATAGTTCGAAATTTTTCATGTGGCATAGACTAGCAACAGGTGGTTGGGGATGCTACATTCAAGATATTTTGATCCATCGAAAAATAACGTCCACATGTTAGGATCTCTTTTCAGTTTATGTATGGACTCTGAATTTTCTTTATTTTCTAAATTAATATGGTTAGTGAAATTAGAAAAAGCCTCTAATATACTTTAAAAACTATGTTAGACTGTACAATATCATTGTTAGTTTTAGTTTGTATGTTATAGTGGGGTTCAACAATTTGAGTGCAATGAAGGATTTTAGACTGCATGCTTGATTTTGCATGGATTAAATCTCATCTTTGTAGTTCCCCAAAAATGAATCATATGAGTAATGCCCCAAAATTGAATGACTGAACATCACATGTTCATTTGGATCATTAAGGTTAGCTACCACATGCTTCATATATATTTCCCTATCAACTTTCATTTGATTGGATTTACCATTGTAAGGTAGCCACAAGTGTGACCAATAAGAGGAAAAATACTCCTTAAGCATATCAAACCATTCTCTTCTCAAAATCATACCATATTGTATCGGGTATGTCCACAACTATGATCTCAATGGTATGATGTATTTTAGGGTTTGATGACATCTTGATCAAAACATTATTTAACTCTCCAATTACTTTAACTCTGGTCATGTCGAGTTGTATAATCTAGATATGATATTCTTCTGGTTTGACATTTAGTTTCTCACATACCTTAAAAAGAATCACATTAGAAGAAGCACTTGAATCAACCATACAATTATGTACATTTCTATTAAAAATCTCAAAAGTAATCAGAAAAGGAGTGGTAGACCTAGATCTCTCACCAGTGAAATACACATTCACCGTTGATTGTCTTTTGGAAACATTGTTATCCATAGATGGTCCAGTTTTATTGGTCCCCTTCGTCCCCATATTAAAATCTTTGGTACCCCAAGGAGCATTACCTTGTAATGTTTTAATGAAGTTCTCCTGAATCCGGGGAAGCTTCATAAGTTCAAACAAAGATATATTTGTTTTAGTTTTCTTTAGATCTTTCAAGAAATCATACTCCAACTTCGATTGAGGAACATGAGTAGCATTTTGTTTGGGATCTTTATTAGTGTTCTTATAGGTATGAGATGTTGTCGTAGGAGGGTCAGAAGGAGCAATTTCATTAGGGGAATTAGTTTTACTCGCACTCTTGGTGGTTACAACATTTTGAGACATATGCACTTCCTCTACCTCTTCTTCTTTTCCTAATCCAAATGAGATGTCCCAAAAAGAGATAACTTCTTGTTCATTGGGTTCATCAAATTCTTTAGAATAATATCATTGTTTAGTTTCCTCTAATTCTTTTGCTTCAAGTTCATCTTTATTTTTGTTTACTCGAGCCTGGAGAGTTCAGACAATATCTTCCATATTAATACTATCTAAAGCCAAGGAATTGGTTTTGTTGGTTGGGGGAGTGTTTTTATATTTCTTTGGTTAGAAATTGAAGAACTTCTTAGGATTAGAAGATCCTTCTCTCGAGTTCTTTTTTAGATCAATTATTTCGTTGGACAGTTTTTTAACAATCCTCTGAAGAGATTCCATGTCCATTGAATCTGTGTCCTTTTTCTCTTCTGAGGTTTTAGTCACAACAGACTTGGTTTTAGGATTAGTTTTTTCCTTTACAGATTCAACTCCTGGGTTTCCTTTTAAGCACAATATGTTTTCAATTTTAAGGGATTCTTTGAAAGTTGCCTCAAGGGTAATTTTTTCAACATTCTTGACAAACATTTCCAGATACATAGGAAGGGTCGAAGTATAAAATTCAATAGTAACATCTTCAATAAGTTTCAAAGCTTCAGGGATTTGTTTCAATAAGGTCAAGAAACGTTGATTAAAATATTTGATTTTTTCTTTAGACTCCATTTTAATCCTTGAGAGGTCTAAGACTAAAGTTGTTGGGGTTTTGTGTTCCCCGAAATTTTCAAGAAATACAATCTCAAATATTCTCCAACTGGTGATAGAAGCTTCTTCCAATGATAAGAACCATGTTGAGGCATTATTTTCAAAAATATAGGGGAAGAACCTATAAACAACTTCTTTGTGATGGATGTTTTGGAGTCTCACTACCAGTAAGAATTTCTTGATGTGATCTTTAGTAGAGTCTTTTTTGTTTGGGTCGAACCTGGGAAAGAATTGTTTGAGATGTTTAGGCATATCATAAAGTTGTCCAGGTACTGCAAATACATCTGGGAGTAACCAAGGTTGATAAGGCAGGGGATTCTGGTTATTTCTATAGCCACGGTCTAGGAGTTGTACATAACTATTTGGAGACCTCCTTCTTCTGTTTCACTTTCAGGATTTTCTTTCTCCCCCAAGATTTCTTCGGGATTACCTCTTGGGGAAAGAGGTGGGGATTTGAGAGGCGATGGAGGTATATTGCCACTAGTAGAAAATGATAATTGCTCTAATTCACAATTAGAGTATCCCAAAATTTCTTGTGGTGCTCTGAACAAATGGTATTTAGGAGTTTTGACGGTTGGGTTGTCCTTAAAATGTAAGGATTTTCAAAGAAAGGATCAGTGGTTGAAGGCCTTGCCTGACTGTGAGGTAGAGAATAGTTGATTGGGAGTTGACCGGTCTGCCTGCTCCACTGCTTCGTGATTATGTGTTCATGGGATTCTCTAATGATAGTTTCAATTTATCCCCTAGTAAAGGTATGATCAAGTGGGTTTATAGGCTCGAAACGAACATGACCTCGATGAGTGGAGACCAAGGAGGGAGTATTTATTGAATAAAACAAAGGATGTGAATCTTTTTTGGGATGAAGTTGTTGAGAACTACTAACGTGTGTTGAGGAAAAGATATGAATTTATCTTACTCAAGCATTTTCAAATATTGGTTGGATAAGGCAAGATAGCTGGGAATATTACCCTATGTTTATATCCTCAAAAAGTGTTTCCCAATCCACACATATTAGTTACAAGGGATTAGGATGCTTTTTTAAAATAAAATATTGTTGAAAAATATAACATTTTATATAATTTTCTGAATATAATAGATTGAAAAAGTAAATGTGGAGATCAAAAGCCAAAATGCCAAGCCACATATTAACATTGATGAGACAGAATATCAATCACTTTATTTCATTCCGAAAAATCAAAAGAATTGTTCTCTTTACAAAAATCCCTGAGAGAGTAGGAACCAAGGTCAAACTTAGATATCCCCGATGAAAACCATACAAAGGGACTCTGACAAGAAGTAAAAACTGAACTTTAAAATCTAGATCAACTTGCCACAGATTGCTTCCCACTTGAATCTGCACAATATCCTTTATCAGTCATGAAACTCAATTCATAAACAGACAAGTCTACACAGAATATCAAAGATAGAACAACACCTTTGAAACAAGCATCTGAATGATATGGTTCCCTGAACCTTGTTGTCTACAATAAGACCTTGTTGTCATAAAATATAATTAGGCTTTTAATGAATTGAAAAATGAATGAAAACTGTATTATCTCAATAAAACTCAAGAGCAAACCTTAGTATGCTTTCTCCTTCTATTCTCTCCTATGTTCTTCCTTCTCATTTAGATTTTATGGATTCCAAATTAGTTGAAGTAGTTCAACTACCTCATTTAGTTAAGTTAATTAAAACTCAACTAATTTTTAGTTTAGGGGAATTATTATTATTAATAATAATAAAGGGTCTTTAATTAAGTAATAACTAGTAGGTGGGATCCCTTGTGACTCCCTTTAATTCCTTAACAAAATCTAGATCAACTTGCCACAGATTGCTTCCCACTTGAATCTGCACAATATCCTTTATCAGTCATGAAACTCAATTCATAAATAGACAAGTCTACATAGAATATCAAAGATAGAACAACACCTTTGAAACAAGCATCTGAATGATATGGTTCCCTGAACCTTGTTGTCTACAATAAGACCCTGTTGTCATAAAATAGAATTAGGCTTTTAATGAATTGAAAAATGAATGAAAACTGTATTATCTCAATAAAACTCAAGAGAAAACCTTAGTATGCTTTCTCCTTCTATTCTCTCCTATGTTCTTCCTTCTCATTTAGATTTTATGCATTCCAAATTAGTTGAAGTAGTTCAACTACCTCATTTAGTTAAGTTAATTAAAACTCAACTAATTTTTAGTTTAGGGGAATAATTATTATTATTATTAATAAAGGGTCTTTAATTAAGTAATAACTAGTAGGTGGGATCCCTTGTGACTCCCTTTAATTCCTTAACAAAATTGTGGCTCCCATAATCATTTCCACAATTTGAAATTTAAATATTAGAGATATTTCAAATTATATCAAAACATGTAAATATCCACAATATCCAAAAATAGTTTGCCAGCCAAAACTTTCAACAATCCACTGTCATCAATAAATCAATAATAAAACATAATCAACAACTATATTTTCCACTTTGAGAGACAATTTTCCTTTGTTGCTGTTATTCCCTTTTGACTGCCCTGAATTAGTCTTAGGTTGGGTAGAACCTTGAGGCTTGATCTCACTGATGACATGGGAACACTCATCTCTCAAGTGCATATGGGATGCTACTGACTTGGCTGAGTCACTTGAAGGAGAGGAGGGAACAAAAACAATTTTTCCTTTGTCATGCATATGGTGGGCCTTGGTTTTGAGTCTTTTGCTTGCGTGGGAGGACTGTACATGTGAGTGTGCAGGGGAAATATTAACATTTGGGCTAACAGGTGGAGGAGGAAGAGGTAAAGACAAATTTGGCCAACCATGATGGTAGGAGACCGTTGGATGAACAATCTTTTTCCATCCATGATTCTTGAGAACTTCAGTTTGCAAAGATAAATGAGGGGGCACAAGGATACCAAGAACATGATGGGGCTGGAAGGGAGGCCTCTCTAGCCTAGGTTGAACTATCCCTTGTCCAATCCAATTGAAAAATCCAGCTTGAAAGAGATGATTTAACTCTTGAGGATCAACATCGAAATGTATTGAGAGCCTAGGCCTTATAGACCCTTTGTTCCAGTTTCCTCTGCCCCTATTGTTTTGACCATGACTTCCTCTACTGAAGAAACTCATCCTGTATGCAACAATTATTAGCAACTATCTCTTAAACATACCATACATGGCATTCTCTTAATACGAAACAAAGTTTGGCTCAACAATCACATAAGACCCATGCAATCCAATCTACAAAATGTATTTAATAATTGTCCAATGAGCAGGGGGTGAAATAGGGTTTATGGGATATTTGGGGGGATTGTATTGAGCTAAAAAGTGATATCATGACATGGAGTAAGAACATGGTTATTGCTCGACAATTAATTAAATAACTGATTGTGTAATAATATCAAAACATATCAGTTGCCATCTATCTCCGTGTCATTTAATTATCATTGTCATACAAAGTTTTAATTTAATTTTAGTGAACAGGGCATGCAAAATGAATTTGGGATCGTGAGGGGATTTATAATGAGCGAAAAAGTTAGAAAATGAGAGGGAATTACATGGATACTGTTCATAAAATAAATTAAATTAATCAACTATTATAACTCTATTTTAAATTCAATCCAAAAACATCCACATCCACTTCCAACACCAAAACATTCACTTTTCTTCAATTGTATACAAACTGCTTGTTGTCTCAAGAAAACAATTTAATTTCCCAGAAATCTTCAATTTATAACAGTCTGTGTATTATGACAACATTTCCAATTCAACAATATTGCATGTGCTAACGTTGATCTCTTCTTTTAAAATAACAAAACATGCACAAAAATCCTTGTTATCTATGCCCAACATTTATCTTTGGTAATCAATAATAATACACCTAGGATAATCAATCAACAATCACTGTCAACTAACAAACATCAGGCTCGCTTTGATTACCCACAGGTCCCTATTCAAATTTGGACAGAACCAAAGCACATTTAATGTGTCAATCATACACACAGGTCTTCAACTTATATTTGACACAATCTTAATTTGACAACAACAATCAACCCAAAAAATGTGACCTTGAGCTTGATCTCTGTATGAATAAATACGTATAGACTTCCTTTTAAAACAATCATAGTCTGCATGGTGATTTCAATAAGATGCATGAAGAGAACAGAACAATATTGACACACATATATCCTTTTTAACCTTTGACAGAATCATGGTCGTGCTTGGTGACATAATCATTCACACAGGTGCCTTCTTAACTTAAATGTAGTCACGAACATGCTAGGATTAAACATAGTAATCAAGACCATAATCGAATAGAAGGGAAGCTCTCGGGCAGTAGGTAACCATATATATTTTTTCTTCTCTGTTCAAACAAATTCATCATAGAAAGAGCACACAAAGATTTGACCAAGAGGATGGTTTTTGAAACGAGGGAGCCCGTGCCTTTAAAACAATCATTAAACCCAAAATCTTGAAAAACCCCATGAGGTGCCCGAGGAAGGTAGGATAAAGTCAGACTCCAAGTCGGGCCCTTTAAAAATTAAATGCAGAGAGGTAAGAACACATAGGGCTCATAACATTCCCATCCTCAAGAATTTACCATCGAGAAGTAACCACGAATAATCTTAAAAAACCAGAGAGCCATGCTCTTTTTTTTAAACAACACAGTCCTTCGACTTATAACTCTGAGCTCTTGAAAGAGCCATAAGTGAATGCCCGAGTAGAGAATAAAGAAATTCAAGTTCAATAACCAAGGAAACACATAAGCCTTTAACATTTTTTGCAGATAGGAACGAGGGTTAATTTAACAATGGAGGGTACTCAAAACACAGAGAGACCATGTCTCTTTCCAACACCCAGGAGGTTGATAACTTTTGACAACAATTAACAGTGAGGCCACACATCATAACAATCATCATTATAGTAGAGATGAGAAGGCAGGTGTGAAAACTCTTTGTGGAAGAATGCCAGGACGCAACTCATATCAATTCGATACATACATAGACCTCTATCAAACATTTTGGGCCAACCAAGACGGACTGTGGAAAGATTACAACGAAATCACAATAAAGAACGGGTCATCAACAATAGCTCGGAGCTTAGACAAAGGAAACACACCAACTGTTGACAGTTTATTTGCAACTTGGATAAATATTACAACAACGACCGAGAGAGAAAACGAGCTGACAACCACTAATAAACAGAATGGTGGTTAAAACCTCTCAACCATAAAACTCGAAGCCTATTGCACTACTGTCACCATTATTCCACAAAGAACCATCATAAAAAAATAAACTGAATGAGCAAATAACTAATGCACAAACTTTATAATCAATAATACCCATTACTCTACTTACAAATACCAACATTTTGCAGTCATCACAAAGAAGTCATAACACCATATGGACACATAGTCGAAAAACTCAAGAAAACACAGAACTCATGCAATCTCAAGCCACCATTTGATTCATAGTACAGAGAGTCCATCATGAATGGAGAGAAAAGAGCCATACCTGTGATAAAATCGCTTAAATGCCGAGCTAGTTGAGCTTTTTCCCTTTTGAAACCTGAAATTGTGGAGCTTCCACAACCAATAGAGCAACAATGAAACAATGCTAGGGTGACAGACTCAAGGGAGGTTTGGAGTGACGCGCAGTAAATGCATGTCACTTCCTCACCTGGCCCCATTCAATTCCATGTACGAGCCAACCCACTAACATAACATCCACCATTAACATTAAACCATATCTAATCCCAAAATTCAATGCCATATCTTTTGTATAAATTTGATACCATATCAATTTCATAGTGTGCCACCCGAGATATATCATATCTATACGTTAACCTCTTGCCATAACTCCAATGATAATCACATATCAACGTTATTATATGTGCTTCCATTTAATTCTTTAATAAAATTTCATAATCCTTAAACCAAAACACATAGCATAATAGCTAGGTCCACCATTTCACAAAGGTTATACATAATCTTATTTCCATAGCTTTAGAACTTTTCCATAGTTTTCCTTTTTATTTTGATCATGCTCCCATTTTATTGATTTTTGCACAGATTATATATGGATTAATAATTAATATATGAATTAGTAATGAAGGTTATAACATAACATAACATAGCACCTGTAAACAATATGATTCTCGTAACCATAGAATTGCCCTGTATCACAAGTAAATATCAACAACATTTAGCCACAATGCATCAACCACCCATTTATCATATCAAATGAGATCAAGACTGCATCATCAAAAGTATAGGACCGCGTAGGAAACATCATAACAACAACAACATATGAGCGTAACATGTCTATCTTTTCACCTCTAGTCTACAAGGGGGTCCCACCTACTAGCATTATATTATTATCATAATTAAATAAAAGCTCTTTAGCTATCCTTTGCGAGAAGAATTCATCGTTGCGATTTTAATCTTCAACAAATTGGTGACTCCACAGGGAAATCTATCTTCAACATATTAAGAACTCAGAATGTCTAGTTTTGCTGACCATGTAACATCAGATCAAGAAGATATATATCAAGATGATTATGCAACAGGGGGAAGTGAGCGGATTTAAGGGAAAATGACTGAGACTTTGGGAATAACTCATGGAAAATGTTAAGTATGAGGGGGTTTATCCCTTTAAGCATAATCATTCGATTAATCATAGTAAAGAGTTCTTGACTTCAAGGTGATTTTTTTATGGTATGCTCTTTTGAAGCTTGAAGTGGATGGAAGAAAAGGAAAGCAGAAGAGGGATAACACCAACTATCTTCTAAAGCAACAGTTGAAGCAGATAAAAATTTCAATGACGCTTTCAAGGGGAACATCATGACAACTGTGTAACTTGATTGTTATTGATTAAAAATACTTTACAGAATAGCGTCGTTGTGGCAAAACTGATCCAATACTTTATTTTGACAAGAAATGAAGTCAAAAGAAACAAAATAGCAAGAAAGGACATAGCAAAAATGAAACAACAGAATTGAAATAAGCAAAAATGAAATAACATAAATATAAAATCAAAGAAATTAAAACAACTATAATATATAAAAAATTCCATACAACGTTAAACCTTTCAAGTTGGTTCCACGTAATTGTTTAAGTGGGAACCGTTAGTGCTATATGAAAACAATCGCTCTTGTAAGTCCTTTAGGATGTAAGAATTTGTGCCCAGAACGAAAGTGATCTTAAAAGGACCCAACGATAATTTTTGGAACTTCGAATACCTTCCTCTATCAGCATGAGATGAATCCCACAACAACACCTTCTCATTAACTTTAAATTCGACAGCTTTGACACTTTTGTGGAAATATCTTTCAACAGTCTGTTGTCTTCTCTTTATATTATCCAAGGCAAACGTCGTTTTCTCCTCTAAAGCCAAAAGTGCATTCATCCTTTGAGAAACATCAAACGAATTTAATTCTTCAACTTGTAGCATTAACCTTAGGGAGGAAAGTTCCATCTCGGTAGGAAGAAAGGCTTCTTGACCATAAACA
>SNQJ01S0050335.1:75248-86994 GCA_010110895.2 Picea sitchensis | reverse complement strand
TTTACCTAACGACATATTAGACCAAGTAGATCTTAACTAACTCCTAAGTGTCTAAATATCCTAACAGGGTTATGGAGTCAAAGAATGAGTTAACTATACTACCTCCTTGGGGGTGTAAACCCTTTTACTCCCTAAGGAAAGTAAATCTAACTAGGAAGTGCTAGGAGGGTGTAAGCCCTTTTACTTCTCCTACCACTACCTTAAGCAAACGTTATTTCCAAGAAAAATATTGGTGGGCTTACTGGGGTTGTATTCCCTTATACTCCCCAAGAAATCCAACCGTTTAACCTTGCAACCAAGAAAAAAAGACAATAACAAGATACAAATCTTCACCTAGAGCAAGAATTAACAAGATAAACTTCAACTTTACCAAAATTTATCAACCAATATGCAAGAGAAATACTCCACAATAGGAAAAACACCACTTTTTTCCACCAATAGATGCAAAGGAGAGAGAAAATGCCCAAGAATAGTACAAATTTTAGCCAAGTACTTCTCACAATGAGAGAATTTTTGTTATGAAAGGAGATTCAAATGATCTCTATTTATACAAAATGTCTTAAACAATGTTTGTCCACATAAGTTAGGGTAAACACAAAATAACGGGGCAAAAACCATTATTTTTCCCCTTTACAAAAATAATAACATTTAATTTTTACTTTTTCATATGAAAGAAAACCCTAAAACATGACGTCACCCTCTAACGGTGACGTTTTGAACCTTTAAGAAAGTTGTTGGAGGAGTAAGTTGAAGTCGTTGAGGCTCATCGAGTCTCCCTCTCATGCAATATAGCCTTCTCCCACCAAGTCATGCCAAGTGTCAACAAATACCAACTTCACCACCAAAACCCTAGCCTCAATGATGACGTCAACTCCTTAAGGGTGACGTTTTGGCCTCTCCAAGCTAATCATTTGGCATGTGAGGGCTATCAGAGGTCATTCAAGGTGTTCTCTAGGCCTCCAAATACAAGTCTCCATGATCTGACATATGGTCCCTTAGCATCCAACCTGTGGGCTTGAAGCCCAAGCTAGGTTTGTTCCTCCAAAACTATCCATCAGCTAGGTCTTGCAAAGGCAAACAGATACGCCCTCCAAGGATATCAAGTCAAAGAATCATGATGAGTAAATCAAATCAATAAAATATCCATCTAAGCATGTACACCCAAAATACCTCATCAAAATAAACTAATTCTCTAAGACCTTATGTAATTTACCAAGTTTGAGTATGGAAGGGTTGACAAAATGACCTATTGGGTGAATAGTCTCTCGGGTTTAGGGGTGTTTCTCGGGGGGACCTCCTTTTAAGTCATGTGGATGATGTGTTATGGATGAGGGGAAACCGTTTGGGAATGGGATTCATGGCATACAAGGGGTTGTATTTTCTCACTTATGGGTGTCGTTGTAGAGGGTGTGTTGCACCTTCGTTTTCAATGCATCCTTTTCCCAAGCCCATTCATTTCCATTAATAATTAACTGTCCAAAACCTTGGGTACTCCCTATTGGTGAATTGATTATCTTGGGGGGAAGTATGAGAAGGCCGCTTGAAGATAACGGTACATAGAGTGCCATATACAAGGAAAGAAAGGGACACCACATGAGTGTACACACCTCAACAAGTGGGGACATTTATATAATGTTATTTTACTTTTGTTGGTGTTTGATTTTTTAGGAGAATCTTTTCATTTCTCTCAAGACCTTTTTGGGCGAGCATCTGGAAAGTTTATAATCATGATTTTATCTTTTTCTAGCCACAAGCATCTGGGCCTTCAACCCCTTCTTCCCATGATTTGAGGGACAATGCCTTGTTGAGTAAGTACACCTAAAAAACCCAAAAGGTGAGGAGATGAGGGGATGAAGTGTGGAACATGGAAAGTATGGTCGTGAATGGCACGATGAATTGTCAAGAGGACCTCCCAGTCACCTATCACTAAGGGTGACCCACCTACTAGGGCGCAATGTCATCCACCAAGGTGAAACAGGGAAAATATCATAATGTCCAAGAAAATGTCACATAATCAAAAGAAGTAATATATGTAACAAACTCAAAAGCCTCAAATATTGAAATTACACTCACCATAATAACCGACTTGTACCTCATGGAGCAAGACCCAATGTCTTCCATAGACCAGTTGATTTGGTAGATATCGTCAAGATCAACTTGGAACTGTGGTGGTGAGGTGGGTATCCATCTGTGCAACTGGACACTATTGGTCAATTTGTCTCTGGGTACTCTATGTATGCAACCTGAGGGCCTCGAGACATCATCTCCTTAGTTATCCCACAAAATGGGGATAACATTTGGCTCCTACTTGGGGACATGTGCTCGTCGTAGAGTGCATGATAACTGGAACATATTCTGGTAGACTCATGCATACACAAAAAAAACACTGTAAAATCTAGGGTGGTTCTATAACCCTTCATCCATATACATCAAAACCAAAAATTATACTAATCTAAAAAAGAAAATTTTAGCATTTAAAAAAAAAAAAAATTCGAAACTAAGATGAAATCAATATGCAAGTAGAGAAAAATGAAATATGAAATGCATATAAAATAGATGAGAAATCAAGATGCAAATGCAAGGAAATAAAGATGACCTACCTACTTACTTGGGCCCTGAAGAAGTCAAGTGATCTGAACATAAGGCCAAAGAAGAGATCGATCCACCAGTAAGGGCATCTTTCTCCCATCTAAAGCTGTCAAATAATATTTTTCTTTATCAGACTTCTTCTTGACTATGTAAGGGCCAAGCCATGAGCTATCATCCTTCTGATCATATTTGGGCTTTCCCTTCTTCTTGTCCTTAATGAGTGCAAGTCTTCCTTCACTGTAATTGATGTAAGCTATATTCTTAATGTATGAATAAGAAGGGGGTTCTGCATTGACTTCCCTTTTGATGACTTCTTCACGTTCTTTATCTTTAGTCTTCAATATTTTGATAGACCATGTCTCTTTACCTTATAACTTTGAAATTTTTTCTTTGTATTCATTTGTATTTGGGAGGAACATGTCTATGGAGTCGTCCTACATAAAATGAAAGTCTTGTGGATTGTACTCAATGGTGTCTGGGACTTCATCAAACTCATATTCACTTGTATAGTCACAACTGTTGGGATCAGTCACATGTTTGTTGTCTCACTCTCGACTGTATAATACCTCAAACGTGCCATATCCCATGGGGATGTGTGCATGAGTGAGGTCCATCCTAAGAAAACCCCCATGAGAAGTAGACTAACTCCTTTATAAGATAACCCCCCATGTATCTGGAATATCAATCACAACTATATTCATGAGGAGGTTGATATATGGAAAATAAATAAAAAAGACCTCAAAATATTCAAATAAACTATAAACCTTGAAAATTTTAGAATCAATTCCACATATGTTTCCATAGGGTTGAGTTGTCTTTAAACCAAGCTACTCCATTACCTTTAATGAGAGGACATTTTCAGAGGCCCTATAATCTAGCATACAGTTGTTCAAGAGGATGCCATTCATGCCTAATGAAAGATAGAATGGAGGATTTTTGTCCTTTTCTCGATCGAGATAGACAATGTTCAAAATGATGGGAGGATCTTCCTTCTCCATCGGTACCTGTAATAATTTCAAGACTTCCCTCCTTATAGAAGAAATATTTCACATCTCTATCACCGGGAATATCATATTCAATTTTCCAAACATGGTTGCAACATCTATATTCAACTGAATCTCATCTGTGGGAGAGGGATTAGGAAGAAACGCATGTACTAGAGGTGGAGGTGGTGGGACCACCTTCTCTGCTGATGGAGGAGGAGTGGCAGGATATTATGGAGGGGCTGAAAATTTATTTATTCTAGTGTATGTCAAATATTCCATTTTATTTATCTCCTTTCTCTGATCGTCTTTCAATTGATTCAAGTTCCAAAGTCTCCCCTCTCTTTCCCCCTATCTTTTGGCTTCGTCAAAATATTCCTGTGTGACTTATTCTGCATGGAAATTACATATCATATCCACAAAATTCATACTGTCAGAGGAATGTTCATCTCGTCGGGGACACTCATCTTCTTTGTGAGGCTCTTGGCATGGAGAACACCAAGGTGTTTGTTCTTTGTCGACCATCCCAACTGGTTCAAAGTATCAAGGGCCTTTGCCTCTTGTTGAGGCCTTGGTTTCCAACATATGGTATCTCTCTGTTGTTTGGTAAAATAAGGTATGGAGGAAGATTGATTTCTCTCCACAGTAGTCAAAAGACCCATGATCTGTTTCTGTGCTTGGACAAATTGAGTACTCATATGATCTATCTTCTGAGTCAAGGAGGAAATCATATCAGGAGCACTGCTACTAGAAGCCTTAGTATTTACTTTTGCCTTGACATGAAGGTATTGGAAAGGATCTACCTTCAAGTCAAGGAGATTTTCTTCAATCTTTGCACTATACTCTTTGTATTATGCCAAAGAAGTGGGCTTCTTGTCCTTTAGAATAAAGTGAAATTGCCCATCAAATGCATTCGCATAAAGGAAACAAATTGTTGTAGTTTTAGGATGAAAATATGTTAGAATATGACTATATAACCTATCGAATATGGTGTTAAATTCACTCACTGTATCATTCTCATTTTTATTTATCTAATTTAATTGAGCTACAATCATCCCATTGTCTTTCTTTCTTGTCCATATTCTTTTGAATAACTTGGAAAAATCCTCATAAGATGCCAAATGATTATCAGGTATCCCTTTGAACCACCTCTGGGCATAGTCGGTCAAATATGAGGCTAGTAGTCTCATGGATACATCCTCATGTTCCACTTATGCATTTTCATTGTCTCAACCTATGACGTAAAGATGATTGTCTACAATAATGACATTGTTTCTCATAAACTTTGGCAACCATTTGTGACAATATTTCATTATTGTCTTGGGGTATCTAGGGATGGTGGTAATGTTAAGGGGTTTGTAAAGGTCCTTTTCCCAAGGGTGAGCCATTTGGTCAAGGGGAAGGGTACCTTGGAAGAGGGTTTTGACAAAGAGAGACTTGTGGGGAGGCCTTCTTTAGTAAACCTTAGAAGGTTTGAACCTCAATGGGGAAAAGGATTAAGGGAAGAAGGGTTCTGGGAAGGTGGAGTCACTAGATTAGCTTCAATAAGGGCTCATCAAAAGTGGAAAGGGAACATCCTTTATGTGGAGTCGCCAAGAAATCTAGGAAAAATGATTTGGGATATATTTCCAAAGTGTTATTAGGGTTCGAAATAGGATTCAAAATCCTCCCCTGCAATGGCCAAAATATTATCGCACAATTTGTAGGTTGGAAAAATCCTGACACAACCATCAAATGATGACAACTAATAGAATACCTATCCACTGTCAGCTTAGGCAGGTATTCCTGTTACTTTAGAGACAATATAATCAACATAAGGGGAGAATCCCAGTGACCCTAGGAGGAATGAGATGGAAATAAAAGAGATGGAGGGTCCCCCTATAGGCCAATATGTTAATCATGGAAATAATTTTTAAAGAGTCTTGGTGGTAGCCAAAAGTTTCCAAGAGATGAGAGATACATGTAAAGAGTCATGTACCTTCCTGAGACATAAGAACAAGCCAAGTATATGCATATAATATTAGGTGGACAATGATGTATATCAACAACAAGATGATAATGACAACTGCAAAATAAATTTGTTCAAATCTTAGTCAAATGTAAAAGATACAAGCTAGCAAATTGACTATTTGAGCTCAAGAAGATAACATAAAACTTTAGCAACAATGTAAGGTTGTTGTAAACAAGTTCTGTAGAAATAATTTTCAGCCTTATGGCTGTAACAAACAAGTTATTACAAAAGAGAATTCAACCGTAAAAAAATTCCAACAATCAACCCAAAAGTGTGTTAGCCTTAGTAGATTAATGTGCAAGGATGATTTTAGGGGATAAATTTCACTCATGGGATAATTTTCCTTGGCTTTTCCCAAAAAACGATTCACTATTCTAAAAATTATTAACCCAAATTCTAAAGGAAAAAATTATTTTACCTAAAAAATCGCCAAAATTTGAATATTTTTACAAAAATATCGCTAAACATTTATAGTTGGCATATGAAGGATTAGTAATATTTGCCAAGGTTTCTACATTTTAAAATAAATTTCCATCCTTAAAATCGTCCCTGTTAATGTGGCAAACTTTTAGCAACTTTACACAGTTGAGTAGTAAGTTATAAATGAAAATGTATTAGGGTTTTTGCACCCCTAATGGTTGTAGAAGAAAATTTATAACAACAACAAGACTTATCACATTGATACACCCTAGTGGCAATGAGAGGACTAGAACAACAACAAGAGATTGCAATTTGAACGAGTTGATTATCTTGTGTTTTCACATATCTCAATGCAACAATTTTATTTCTCCAATGCAAATTGAAAATTATTAGTGCTTTAACTATTCGTTTATGGAGTCAAAGAATGAGTTAACTATGGGGTGTAAACCCTTTTACTCCGCAAGGCAAGTAAGGATAACTAGGAAGTGCTAGGAGGATGTAAGCCCTTTTACTTCTTTTAGCACTACCTTAAGAAACAAATTATTTCCAAGACAAATATTGATGGGCTTAGTGGGGTTGTACGCCCTTATACACCCCATGAAATCCATCTAGTTAACCCTGCAACCAAGAAAAATAGACCATAACAAGATAAAACCCTTCACCTAGAGAAATAATTAACAAGAGAAACTTCTACTTTACCAAGATTTTTTGACAAATATGCAAGAGAAATACTCCACAAGAGGTAGCGCACCACTACTTTCCACCAATTGTAAAGAAAACCATAACAAGTGAAAAGGAGAGATCAAATGCCCAAGAATAGAGAAAATTTCAGCCAAGTACTTCTCACAATGGGATAATTTTTGTTATGAAATGAGATTCAAATGATTTGTATTTATACAAAATCTCTTGAACATTGTTTTTCCACATAAGTTAGGGTAAATAAAAAATAACGGGGAAACAACCCTTATTTTTCCCCTTTAAACAAATAATATTATTTAATTTTTTTTTTGCGCATGAAAAAAAACCCTAAAACATGACATCACCCTCTAAGGGTCATGTCTTGGCCCTTTAGGAAATTTGTTGGAGGAGTAAGTTTAAGTATTTGGGGATCATAGAGCCTCCCTCTCATGTGCTATAGCCTCTTCCAACTAATTCACAACAAGTGTCAACAAAAAACAACTTCACCACCAAAACCCTAGCCTCAATGATGACGTCAACTCCTCAAGGGTGGCTTTTTGGCCTCTCCAGGCAAATCGTTTGGCATGTGAGGGATGTGAAAGTTTCTCCAAGGTGTTCTATAGGCCTTCAAATGAAACTCTACATGGTCTGGCATGTGATCCATTAACATCCAACCCATGGGATTAATACCCCATGTAATCCCAAGCTAGGCTTGTTCCTCCAAAACTGTCCATCAGCTGGGTCTTGCAAAGACAAATGGATACAAACTCCAAGGATATCAAGTAAAATCATCATGATGAGTGAATAAAATCAATAAAATATCCATCTAAGTATGTAAATCCAAACTACCTCATAAAAATAAACTAATGCTCAAATTCCCTATGCAATTTACCAAGTTTGAGTATGGGAGGGTTGATAAAATGACCTATTAGGCTAATCATCCCTCAAGTTTAGGGGTGTTTCTCGAGGGGACCTCCTTATAAGTCACGTGGATGATGTGTTAAGGATGAGGGGAAAAAGTTTTGGCATGGTGTTCATGAAATACAAGGGGTTGTAGTGTCTCACTTATGGGTGCCTTTATAAAGGATGTGTTGCACCTTTGTTTTCAATGTATCCTTTTTCCAAGCCCATCCATTTTCATCATTTAATTAATAGTCCAAAACCTTGTGTACTACCTATTGGTGAATCTATTATATTGGGGGGAAGTATGAGAAGGCCACTTTAACATAAAGGCACACAGAGTGCCATATGCAAGGAAATAAAGTGACATTGCATGAGTGTACACACCTCAACAAGTAGGGACATTTATATAATGTTATTTTTCTTTTGTAGGCCTTTGATTTTTTAGGAGAAGCTTTTTATTTTTCTCAAGACCTCTTTGGGAGAGAATCTAGAAGGTTTATAATAAGGATTTTATCTTTTTCTATCCACAAGACTCTAGGCCTTCATCCCTTTCTTCCCATGAAGTGAAGGACAACCCCTTCTTGGGTCAGAACACTCAAAAAAACCAAAAGGTTAGGAGATGAGGGTATGAAGTGTGGAAAGTTGTAAGTATGGTCAAGAATAGCAGAATGAATCATCAAGAGGACCTCCCAATATAATACCTATCCCTAAGGGTGACCCACTTACTAGGGTGCAATGTTCATGCAAATGTCCAAGCAAATGTCACATAATCAAAAGAAGTAACAGATGTAACAAACTCAAATGCCTCAAATAATGAAATGAAACTCACCATAATACCTGACTTGTACCTCATGGAGCAAGACCCAACTTCTTCTAGAGGCCAATTTATGATGTGGATACCGTTATGATCAAACTGGAGCTATGGTGGTGAGGTGGGTCTCCTTCTATGCAAGTGGACATTGTTGGTCAAGCTGTCTCTGGGTACCCCATGTCTACAACTTTAGGGCCTCAAGACATCATATCCTTAGTTATCCCACAAAAGTAGGATAATAAGTAGAACTATAACTTTGAACAAAATTTCTAAGCAATTTGGAAAATAATTTTAAGGAAAAATCGGTTTAATTTATCCACTTGTTAGCTTTTATAATATATCGAGAAATATAAATAATTATGAATCATAGTAATTGATATAAAATTGTTCTCTTAGTCATTGTGTACAACATTTTTTTTAATATTTAAGATTTGTAAAATAACTATCCTAGATCCATCTTAACTCCAGATCTATCATGTGCTAAGAGGGATCAAATCCCTCAAGGTGAAAACCTTTTCTCAAGTTTCACACTCTAACAAATGACATATGTACCTCGAGGGAGTTGATGCATATTGACACTTGATAAATTCAATATTGATAAGGATATATGGTAGTTTTATTCATGATAAACATCACCCAAAATTTAGATCGTCATCAATATGTATATGCATATGTTTTAGATTTGTCTTAACTTTAGATCTGTTATGCATCGAAAGGGATCAAATCCCTCGAGGTGCAGACGGTTTTTAGAGTGAAAAACTTGGTGAAATGTTTTCACCTCGAGATATTTGATCTCTATCGATGCATGATAGATATGGAGTTAAGGTGGATCTACATTGGTTCTAGTCACGGGAAACAATGTCAAATTTTAGATCATCATCAATAATCCAATCCAATACCTCCAAAGTATCCACCTCAATATGAAGATGAGGATGAATATTTTCTGAATGTGTAGAGATATTCTAGGAAACATGAGCGGGAGATCATTTCATGTTCGTATAAAAATAATTTTGTAAATGCTAATGAATTTGACATGATTGGACTCAGTGAAAATTCAATGCAATTGTTACTATTGAATGTCTAAACAATTATTCATTTGAAAGTTTAGGGAGGAAACATAAAACAATATATAATAAAATTCTTGAACATTATAGAGGAGGTGGTCATGAAGAACCTTTGTGTATGATTATCCAAGGTGCTATTGGTAATGGAAAGTCCTACTTGGTTGGTGTTATTAAACATGCGCTAGAAATTGATTTGCTTTAGATCATAAGATCCCCTTGCTTATTTTGTCCCCTATTAGTTTTGTGGAATTCAACATATCTGCATTGAAAATACACTATGCACTTCATATACCAGTAAGGGACACAACCAATTACAAAGGTGACATTTGATTACCTTACTAGAGGAGATGAAACACATCAAATACTTCCTTATCGATGAGATGAGTTTTATAAGGGGTAATCTGTTAACACAAATTGATGCTTGAGTTCATCAAGATTATCCTGAATTTTTTTTCGTTCCTTTTGGAGGTAGATCAACTATATTGGTCAATGATTTGGGACAAATACCTCCTATTATGGATAGTCCTACATATTCATATGAAGGTCATGCAAAAGAATTATGGAAATTATTCACAATTGTTGTACCTCTTGATACAATGTCCAGGAAAGATGGACAAAACATGGATTGGATACATTTTAGACATTTTTTAATGAATGTTAGAGATACAATTCCAATTTTATAAGTCCAAAAATTACTAATGACATATGTACATATACCAATTTGTATGGTTCCACAAAAAAGTCATTCGATAAGGCTATATATATTTTTGCAGCAAATGACAATGTTCACAATCACAATAAGTTTTGTTTGAGATCTCTCAGTTTCCCTATTGCATGTAGTGTTTTTAAAAGAGTAATTCACAACTAATCAATGGAAGGAGACGAGGGAAAATTGGACAATGAGCTTCTTATTGTTGTTGGAGCTAGGGTTATTCTTACTTCAAAATTATGGAGTAATACAAGACTTCTCAATGGTTCCCTTGGGGTAGTTGAACATATGGTGTATAATCTTTGAATATCACCTCCCGAACCTCTAAAATTTGTTTTAGTAAGATGTGATAACTAAGTGGGGGTTCCATGGTATGAATTATTCCCTCAGACTATGCCTATTATACCTATTGAAAGAGGTAATAATAGATAGATTCTATCATAGACTTGCTTGGGGATTAAAAATCCTTAAGTCCTAGGGGTTGACATTAGAAATTTAAACTATTAATATTGGAAAGACATAGTGAGGTCTCACTTTTACTACAATATCTTGAGGGTGTGTGCAAGCTAATGACGGTCTCTCATGACGTGTTAGTGGCAATGAAAACCTGGAAAAACAACAATATGTTAACTTGGAGGGATTATTCAAGGTAATTTTAAAATGAATTTTAATATGGTGTAAGAATATGAAATGTAGGAAATTGAATCGGTTTTCTGAATATACAACTTGTATTCATAGACATTTTGAATAACTAGTTCAAATTTGATTTCTTCTAACAATGGCATCTTATTTTTCCAGCAAAATATAAGGTATATATTTTTGTTTGTGCAGGGGTTGAGTATCTTAATTATTGAATTTCATTCCAAAAAATTGTATACTCGTAGAGGACCCATTTCTCTTGTACCTTGTATTTTTTTTAAATTTTTAATATTAATTTTATATATTTTTTAAATTATCAAAGTCAAAATATTCCTGAAATTACAACATGTTTTGATCGTGTAGGCTAAGAGGGTCTTAACATGATCAATTTTTTTTTTAGATCATAGGTATTGGTATCCTTTAGTGCCAAATATAACTCATTTGAGAAATGGGTAAGTCGAGATAAAGTTATAGCATAAAAAGAGATGTATGTATTCTAGGATTTTGATATATGTGAAGACAAAAATAAATTAAAAATAGTAAATAATTTTAATTTAAATTTTTTTTATATATTTGAAATATGCATAGATGACTCTATCTATATCTGTAGTTTCTTCAAAAACTGAATTGTTTATCCTATATAAAAATAACGTCAAAGACAAATATATAAAGGGGTATTCACAAAAATGGAGGTTTTTATCAATTTGTAGACCGAACCACTATATTTGTCATCCCAAACCTAAATACAAGCCAACCAAGTCAACATACACCTTGTCAATCCCATCTAAAAAAATTGAATTCAAAAGAATGCATGCATGTTCTTAAGAGCACTCAGGCATTCTAGGAGCGTGCATGCATTCCTAAGAGCACACACACACTCTAGCAATGTGCATGTGATCTTAAAGATGGTTTCCTTCTCGATCTCTCTCCTCCATCTCC
>SNQJ01S0050335.1:52972-73267 GCA_010110895.2 Picea sitchensis | reverse complement strand
AGCTTCTTCAGGTTGGTAACCATCGGCGTAGACATGGATTTGAAATCCATCATACCAAACCTCTTTAGTACATCCACTGTGTATTTTCCTTGTGCCAGAAATATCTCGCCCTATCTTTGCCACACTTCCAATCCTAGGAAGTAATGCATCAAGCCTAAGTCTTTCATCTTGAATTCTGAGGTTATATCCCTCTTTCACTAGGCTATTAGCCCTTCATTTCCTGTTAGAAAGAGATCATCAACATATAGGATTAGTATAATAGGTTGGTTACCTCTTACCTTGAAGTATAGATTTGCATCAGCATCACTTTTCTGAAAGCCCATGCTTTTAAGAAAGCCATCAATCATGTCATACCAAACTCTGGGAGCCTACTTAAGACCATACAAGGCCTTCCTTAGCTTGCATACATGAGTGCCTTTGTTATGCAGTATAAAACCATCTGGTTGTTCCAAAAATACCTCCTGTTCAATCTTTCCATTCAAGAATGTTGTTTTTACATCCATCTGATGTAGTTTCCAACCAAGTACGAAAGCTAAAGAAATAATAGATCGAATGGAGGTATACCTGGCTATAGGAGAAAAAGTCTCTTCGTAGTCGATTCCTTCTTTCCGAGTGAAGCCTCTGGCTACAAATATTTCTTTGAACTTTTCCACACTTCCATCAATTGCATGTTTGATCTTATAGATCCATTTGTAACAAACCACTGATTTGTCTTTTGGCCTTGGCACAATGTCCCAAACATTGTTCTTTATAATAGACCTGTATTCCTCAAGCATGGCATCCTTCCATACTTGTAATTTATCTTCTTCTTCAAATGAAGAAGGTTTCACATCACTATTGCTACTCATCAGTGCAACATAGGCTCCAAACCTATGAGGCCTCTTCCTTTCCCTGAAAGTTCCTTTGGGAGTAGCTATCCTTTCTACTTCCTGCACTATTTCTTTAAGCCACCCTAGATTCCTTTTGGTTGGAGGTTCTTCAAGAGTTATTTCAAACACTTCAACGGGTTCTAGGGGCTCATTAATTGGCCCTTCATGAGGTTCCTCCCTCTGATCATCTGAATCTTCATTTTTAGAAGAGGGTGAAGTTGGTTGAATTACTTCTGAATCCTGCTGAAGCTCTATGGATTTCTTAAATGCGACTTCCTCATGGAAAGTCACATCTTTTCTTACCTCTATTTTCCTCTGACTTGGTACATAAATCCTGTAATCTTTGGAGTTCTCACTGTACCCCACAAAAACCCCTTTCTTGCCTGAGGGTTCCATCTTTGTCCTCAGGACATCCAAATAACCTTAGATTCCCTACTTCAAGTTTGATCCCTGAGAAGACTTCTTCAGGAGTCTTGTCCTTCAACATAGCATGTGGACACCTATTTTGAATATACACGGAAGTGGAGGTAGCTTCTGCCCATAAAGAATTTGGCAGATCCTAGTCAAACATCATTTCTTTCGTTGCCTTACAAATAGTCCTATTTTTCCTCTCAACAACACCATTTTGCTGAGGGTTATATGGCACGGTCAACTGTCTCTTGATTCCTGCTGACTTGCAGAAATACTCAAACTGAAGAGATCCAAACTCTCCTCCATTGTCTGTTCTAAGGATTTTGATGTGTTTCCCTATCTGCTTTTCAATAAAGGCTTTATACTCTTTGAATTTATCAAAAGTGTCACTTTTAGCTTTAGGAAAATATATCCAACATTTTCTTGAGTAATCATAAATAAAAATGAGATAATACAAACAACCACTTAGTGAGGGAGATAACATGGGACCACATACATCAGAATGAACCAGATCTAATATGCCCTGAGCTTTGTTGTCACTACTAAGAAATGATTTCTTTATATTTTTACCTAGAATGCATCCCTTACAAATTTCATTTTTACTAATAGAAATAGAGGGCATGACACATACCATGTTATGTAGATCTGGAAGAGATTTGTAATGAAGATGTCCAAGTCTTCTGTGCCAAAAATCACTAGAGCTAGTCGCATCATGAGCCAATGCCTGAACTACCTGTCCTAACACGATGTAAAGTCCTCCACTGCGAGTTCCAATGGGTTCTGTTGTACTTAAGTGGCTACCTTTAGCCCATAGTAGTGCCTTCTTGTCCTTGAAGATCACCCAATATCCCTTTTCCTCAAGGGTTGCAACTGATAGTAGATTCTTCTTAAGCCCTAAATCATATAATACTTCATCAACATGAAGTCTAGCCCCATATTCCAATCTGAAGGAGATAGAGTCTACTCCCTCTATCTTGTAACATTTTTCATCCCCAAGCTCGACCTGCTCTGCAAAATATTTTTTCTCAAAATATGAGAGGATCTCCTTGTACCCTGTCATGTGCTTTGATGCACCACTGTCTACTAACCAAGTTTTCAGCCCTGTGGAAACTGAACTAGATAAAGAAGATACCAAATAATATTCTTTCCTATTTTCTTTCTCATTAGAAGGACTTTTCTGATTTCTTTTGGATTCATCATCCTCAGTAGTTGAGGCATGATGTTTCCCTTTCATAGGAAATTTCTTTCTAAACCAACAATATTTAGCAAAATTACCCAACTTATTACAACTAAAGCATTTCATATTAGATTTATCAATATTCTTTCCTTTGAATGTACCTTTGATGTTTGGCTTCCATTGAGATCCTTTTTGGAAAGTGCCTTTCTTCTTTCCCTTGAATCTCGATGCTAAATCTGAGTGCTCTTCTTTCGTTGGCTCACTCCTGGTAGATGTGTGACTCTCCTCCGGGAGGCAATCATGCCATAACCTCTCAAACGTGAGCTGAATATCTCTCCCACTTACATTGGATAAGAAGGTCTCCCATGAAGAAGGAAGACTGTAAAAAATGGCCTACACTAAATTATCATCATCCACTGTCACCCCTGTGACCAAAAAATGATCTCTAATATGAGCTATCCTGGAACAGAAAGATGCCACTGATTCACCTTTCTCCCTCTTCTGAATTGGAACCTATTTCTCATATAGATTCACCAAGGTATCCATACAGTCCTTGGAAATCATCAACGAAGTCATTGCAGGCATTATACTGTCTTTGACTGAGTCAAAGATGATTCACTTGGCCTTTGCTTGACTCTTCCTGAAAGTCGTTCTTCCTGGATTATTCTTTGGTTCCTCCACCACTGTGGTCACATACTGCTCAAGATCATTCTCTTGCAAGATATATGTTATACGGAGCTTCCACACATTAAATTTGATAGCTCCTTCAAGCATATCCTCAGACATGACTGAACTGGAGGATTCCATGGTCCTCACACTGGAAACTTAATCAAGATTGCTTGGATCTGTGTGTACCTGTTTCTGCACTTCAACATGTTTAACAAACCCTAAGCTCCGATGCCATGTTAAATTATGAGCTTGATTTCTTATGCAGATTAATTCTTTTATTTTCTTCAATACTTTGATTCCAGCTTAATATACTTCAACAATTTCAAATCATAATCGAATAGAAATAATTATGTAGATAAGTAAACATGCATATCAACAACACATATACCCTGGGGAAACCCTGTACATGGAGAAAAACCCCAACAAACAATATTCCTTTATTGCATTAATAATGTAAGATCTCTTACAAATATCCACCATGAATGTACTTCTCTCAAAGATCTTTCCAATATGACTCTGACCTGAAAAAGACTTACAAAACCTTGCTGAAATACACCTTTGATATGCTGCCTCTTTATCACTGATGTGCTCCTCTATTACTTCACCCTCAACTTTCATATGAAAACATTGTTTCAAAATTGTGTTGCAAAACTGTGTTATGAAACTGTGTTGAGGAGAGGGTTCGACCTCTTAATATATAGGCTAAAGAGGGGAAGAGGAGAAGCTCGAAATAGTAACATGATTGCATGCATTAGTCATAACTCAGCTTCATACTTTAGTTTGAACTTAGAACTAGACTTGATATTGGTTACAACTCAGCATTACACTTTAGTTCAAACTTTAGAACTAGACTTGAGATTGGTTACAACTTAGCATTACACTTTAGTTCGAACTTAGAACTAGACTTGAGACTGGCATGCTTTAGTTCAAACTTAGAACTAGACTTAAGACTTTAGTTGCAACTCAACATTACACTTTATTTCTAAAATAGAGCTACACTCAAGACTTTATTTGCAACTCAACATTACACTTTAGTTCTAAGATAGAACTAGACTCAAGACTTTAGTTGCAACTCAACATTACACTTTAGTTCTAACATAGAACTAGACTCAATAATTTAGTTGCAACTCAACATTACACTTTAGTTCTAACACAAAACTAGACTCAAGACTTTAGTTACAACTCTTGACAAGGAAATTCGAAATTCTCTTCATGGTGGATAATGTTTACACGTGCCAATGCACTAGATCAATACAATTACATCATTTGCAATATTAGGAATATCATTTGTTTCTAGCTCATAGGAATTTTACATTCAACCTAACTTTTTCTATATACCTTGACTTTTGCTCATGGCCCACAAGGTTTGACTAGGCTCACAGAGGTTGTATGTTTCCCTTGACTCTTTCACTAGTCTGTCTATGCTCACAGAGGTTGTACATTCCCCCTGACTTTTGCACTAGACTGTCTATGCTCACAGAGGTTGCACATTCCTCCTGACTTTTGTGTTAGACTCACATAGCATCTCGTTCGTCCTGAATTTTGGTTTGACTCACAGAGGTTGTCCGTTCCCCCTGGATTTTATCAATACCTCACAAGACTGGTTGATTTTCCAAATCTCCCTGTCTAGCCTCAGGGTGGCCCATATGGCCTCTCATTGGAGAATGACTATCAATGCTACCAAATTTAACAAAGACAATCATTATATTTACCTGATTAAACATACAGAACTGAAAGAAAAAATTATACTAACAATATACCATGTAGAAACAAGGAAGCGTACCATAGCCCAAGTCACCCACTCTAAGTTGATGTCACACGTGCTCCATACAACTCCCACTTTTCTACCGATGAGACTTCACCGGTACCTCCCAACCAATGCTAGGGGTACTCTTCTTCCCCCTTAGCCCCCTGAAACACAAAGGGGCCACACACACTAACCATAGAATCAACTAGCTCCCATCTCGCCTCGCAAGGTCGAGCTACCACTCCTCACCGAGCTGGGTATCCCAACTCCCATAAGCTAAGTCAGTCAAATATAAATTTCTACAGCGTAACGTTATGCATGAGAGAAAGATCCATCATCCTTCTCCTCCCTTCATTATATAGAGTTTCAAAGTCTTTTACTTTCCCAAAATCCCATTTAATTTAATGTTTAATAATTTAATTCATAAAAATCCTCCTCGTACATGTGTCACCCATCCCCTTCATTCCTCCATAAATTAATTTCAATAATTAATTAATTACCCCTATTTCCCTTACCCACCTAAAATCATTCCTATAATCACTCCTAGGTGTCTCCAAATTCCCTTACAAGTTTCAATGACTTTCCCTCTTACTAATTTACTAGTTGAGTTTGATTTTTAAAAGTTCTTAAATGCTAGACACCTTACTAAGTTAGTCTTTCTGCTTTTTCCTTGTTTCCTCTTTCTTTTATGTTTCCCACTTTTTCCTAGTTTCCTAAATCTTTTAAATTTCCCTCTTTCCCTTTTTATTTAATACTCAAAAAGGCCTGTGCAGAAACTTACCCTTTTCCCTTTTTCTTTTTTTTTGAATAAATTTTTAATTAGCATAATATAATAAAACAATTATTTCCCTTTTTTTAACTTTACCCCAAAATATTTTTATAAATCGATATATTTTCTTACCCCCTTCTTGTCACAAGATTAATGAAGATTATCATTATCATTCATTTTATTTTTATTTATATATATATTTTTAATAAATAGACAATTTTTTATCACAAGTATAATTTAGACCTAGACTTTATTTTCCTAGTTTGGGTGACATTTTATTAGGGGAAATGTTTTAAATATTCCTTGACAGGTTATTCGTTCTAAGGCAATCTAGGTTTATCCATTTATTAAATAACAATGCGACGTGCCCTTCAGGATGCACTAGGTGCTCCAAGGGTGCCACTTGCCTCTTTATGCTTCTCTTGTGTGATGTGCCCTTCAGGATGCACTATGTGCTCCAAGGGTGCCACTCGCCCCTTTCCATTTTTCTTGCATGACGTGCCCTTCAGGACGCACTTCGTGCTCCAAGGGTGCCACTCGCCTCTTGACTGACTTGGTAGACATTAAAAACCCCTGGAGTCAATACTCCGCTAGGTGATCCTGTGGGACACTAAGGGCTTCTAAGAAATAAGGCCCCTACCTTATTGCATGCCCCTTAGAATCATCGTGAACTACTATCGTAGTCTTCCCTCACGACATCGTGGGTATTCTCGAACTAGGTAGTTGTTAACCTACAAATCATGCCACGATGAGAGTGCTAGTAGGATATGGCAGGGATGTTGTCCACACCTCTCCCTCAACATCTCTGGTAGTCATGCATGACCCCTCTACTCCACATGTGAGTCTGGTCGGCAAGATATCATCATCCTGCATCTTCAATGAATCATGTCAGAAATATATCCATAATCATATCATCTAATCAGGTGCACTAATATCACATATAAAACAATGAAACCCCAATAGTTCACTCCCAAACTTGATCTGGAGTCTAAGGGGTTCCATTGATGCCTCTACATCCTCGAGGTCCAAAATCCTGCACACTTAGTAAAACCGAGTCAATAGCACATGTTTATGTTAATGCAACAAAAAAACATGTCATCAACCCATAACGCCTCATAATCAAAATCAATGATTAATAGTATAATAATTTGGATCAGTTGCAAGAAAATGTCCTCAAATAAGTTTGCTCAGTGTGCATAAGAGCAAGATGTTACATACACCCTCTCTTTCTCTAAAATTTGTCCCAAAGTTTCATAGTATAAGTGCCGAAATAATGTGTATCACAGTATCAAAAGTCTATCTATCAAACAAAAATGGAAATTTTTGGTGCATATCATATGCGTCCTCCGAGGTTGCTGAGTGCGGACTATAGTGGCCCCACTTGACCTTGACCTGATCTACTGCTCGACGCCATAGACGTCAAATGCGATGATCTAGGATGAGGATCACCTCATTCATGAGCGCACCCTCATCCGAAACCTGCAAGGAACTCATGTCAATAACATGTGTAGGGTCACTAATATAATGTCTCAAAACATATACGTGAAAAGCATCATGCATATGCCTCAAGAATCAGGCAAGGCTAGTCATTAGGCCACAGGCCTCTCCTTTCCACAATATCATAGGATCCAACGAACCTACAAGATAGTTTAGCCCTTTTTCTGAACTTGTTCAAACTCTTATGTGGTTTCCGCCACAAAATACTCGATCACCACATCTTAACTACGGTTGACATGACCTACATCGACATAACTCTTTTGTTGATCCTGTGCTTCCTTGATCCTTTGTCTTATAGTTTGCATTTAATATTCCAATTCTTGGATCGCTTCCGGTCCCACCAGGACACTATCCTCAAGCCGATCCCAACTCAAAGGTGCTCGACATGGTCATCCATAAAGAAACTTGAAAGGTGCCATCTTAATGGTGCTTTGGTAACTGTTGTTAAAAGAGAATTCTACCAGTGGCAAGAATTCTTCCCAATGCTTTTGTTGGTCCATCACGTACATGCGCAACATGTCCTCCAAGGTCTGTTTAGTTCATTCAGTCTGCCCATAAGTCTTTGGGTGATACGTAGTACTAAAGTTAAGTTGGGTTCCCAAGGCCTCTTGTAAACTAGTCCAAATCATCTAGTAAACATCGATCCTCGATCGGATATAATCCTCTTAGGCATGCCATGCAACTTCACAATCTCACTGATGAAAACTATAGCTATGTCAAGTGTCTGATACATCATACACACAAGAATAAAATGAGCACTCTTCATCAAAGTGTCGACTACTACAAAAATTGAGTCATGTCTCCTTGTCGTCAGTGGAAATTGAATGATAAAATCCATCGAAATAACCTCCCATTTTGATTCTGAAATAACGTGTGACTGTAGTAACCCTGCTGGATGTCTATGTTCAACCTTCAACTGCTGACATTCTAGACATCTGGCCACATAGTTGACTATTTATTCCCTCACTCCTTTCCAGAAGAATAAGGGTTTAAGGTCCACCCTTATCTTCGTGACTCCCAGTTGAGCCATGTATACTTCCCTTTGAGCCTTGTTTAGGATCAAGCTCCTCAACTCGTCATTCGGTGGTATGTAAATCCAATTTTTTTTTAAACCTCAATAATCCATCGTCATCAATGTAAATCCTTCAAATATTGGTACCATCATTGTGTTTTGTCTGGTAAAATCCTCGACCTCTTTGTACCAGTCATCATCATGATTTAAGAAATCTTGAAATCGTACTCGCTAAGCAGTTATGACCAACTCCGTTGTCGCACGTTCAGGTCTCTTTGCATAAATCTGTGTTGTAGTCCACAGTGCTCCATCTTTAGTTCAAAATTTCTCCCAACAAGGTAGTGTCTCCAAACCTTCAAGGCATATACAAAGGCTAACAACTCCAAATCATGAATCACATAGTTTTCCTCATGCCTTCACAGCTTGCTCGAGATGTAAGCGATCACCCGACTGTCTTGCATCAAGACTCCTCCTAATACTTCCTTGGATGCGTCAGTGCATACCAAGAAGTCTGCATCCATGTCAGGGACCTTTAGTATTGGTGTTGTTGTCAAATTCTCTTTGAGCCTACCAAATTCTTCAGCACATTGTTCGATCGAAGCAAACTTCTTGTTCTTCTTCTACAATTTCGTGATCGGATTTGCTATCTTCAAAAATCCATCGACGAACCATCGACAGTATCCTACTAAACCCATGAAGCTATGTATTTCTGGGATGTTTGTCGGTGCAGGCCATTCCATAATAGCCTTTAACTTTGCTGGATCCATGGCGATACCTTCGTCGAACATGACATGCCCTAAGTAGTGAATCTTTGATCGATAAAATGAGCATCTGGACAACTTCGCATACAATTTGTTCTCTCACATACACTTTAGTACCAAGTGCAAGTGCTCTTCATGCTCCTCCATTGTTAGAGAGTAAATCAAGTATCTTCAATGAATACTTGGATGAACTTTTCCAAGTACTCGCAGAACACCCCATTCATCAAACTCATAAATACCCTTGGGGTGTTTGTTAGTCCAAACGGTAAAACAATAAACTTGTAATGTCCAAACCTCGTCTTAAAGGAAGTCTTAGGGACATCATCTTCCTTGATATGAAACTGGTGATACCTTGATTGCAAATCGATCTTTGAGGACACTGTCGCACCCTTCATCTGATCAAATAGATCATCTATCCTTGACAACGGATACTGATTTTGATCGTTACCTTGTTCAATTGACGATAATCAATGCAAAGCCTCCATGACCCATCCTTCTTCTGTATGAAAATAATAGGAGCACCCCACGGTGACACACTTGGATGTATTAGTCCCAGGTCCAACAATTCCTTCAGTTTCATTCTCAACTCTTGTAACTCCAGGGTCGACATCCGATAAGGCATTCTAGCTATCGGTTCAGTCCCCGGTTTTAGGTCTATAGTAAAATCCAATTCCCTCTCCAGTGATATCCTAGGTAACTCCTCCGGGAATACGTCCACAATATTTCTCACCATAGGAAGGTGTTCAAGACCCTCCGCTACTCCCTTCTCGTTAAATGCAAGGATTGCAAAAATCTTACCTCCCTTGTGCATGCTCTTTTGTAACTGCAAGGTCAAGATAAACCTCAGGGGAAACTCCTTGTTTTCGACCTACAATCACGTGTCTCTTTCTCTCATCATCAACCAAGCTTAATTGTTTCATCTTACAGTTGAGTGTCACCTCATGTGATTCCATCAGTCCATACAGATCACAATGTCATGAGATCCTGAGATCGTGTCGTATAGGTTTGCCCTGGTGAAAACTCTCCTAGGTTAAGGGTTCAGCCCGTAACCCTTCCTCTAACCTTCTATTGGCTCCAGACTCCATCTCTACAAGCTACAATCATCCTATTCGAATGTTCTTACTTTAATAATTTTAACATTGCACCTCAAATGAAACTCTTGGTAGGACCGGGATCTATCAAAATACTAAGGTTCTGGTCAACGATGATACGTGATGTCTCGAGCATGATCGACTATTGCTTTGCCTCATGGTTATTCACCGCTGCAGGAATTTGATGGGCCTTTTCCAAAAATCCCATTGTAGTGGGTCTGTCTAATCCAGAAGCTCCGACCCCTTCCTCTCGACAAGAATGCTGGTAATGTGGCTCCCCACAGTCCAACACACTTTCTTCGGTCCAATAATCATAGTACCCAAAGTAGAAGTTGAATTATAACAATAAGGCCCAACTCAAACTTCTTGACCTTAAGTTCTGGGTAAATTTGGTGCGGAGCATACCAAAGCAGCTCCTAAACGGGCCTCGTACTCAGGCACTATGTGGCTAGCTTATCGCAAGGTGTCAAACTCGTTGAGCTGATGCTCAACGAATTCCTTACAAAAAGATACCTCTCCTGGAACCGTTCCTCGAACAGTTCCCATGACACGTCATCGACGACCATGTTCAAAAGTGGCAGGAGCATCTTCCACCATAGAAGAGAAGTCCTCTTCTAGTGAAAGACCATGAAGCGGACCTTCATGATGGAGGTCGTAATCATGAAGTGTAAAGCACAACGCCTTTCCCTACAACCGTGCCTCGATGACATAGCCGTCCACGACACTCATGGACTCGAGAACTCAACTCTCTCGAGTTCTCGGTGGATTCTAACAGTACTAGATAGGGTGCGTTGTGGACCCTCAAGGGTACAGGTGCCCTGGCCTCCTCTCAGTCCCGATGGTGAATCAAGGCCCTTTCACATTACATGGAAGGGCCTTGTCATACCATCACCATCCCTTACAACAATCGAATCCAACCCAAGGACTTATTCTCGACTTGGGGGTTCGACTGTGAGGGTGTGTTAACTTCTGGAGGCGTCGCACCTCCTTCCATGACACCACGTTATGAACCTCTGAGGCATCCTCTAAATGCGATCACCACATGGAAATGTTAAGGTTTTTATTTAATGCAAGGGTTAATATTCATGGGTTTTCTGCAGTAGAAATCCTGGCGATCCATAGTCACAGGGTTGAACCTACTCTAATACCATATGTAACAACCCCTTCGTTATGACTACGAGCGAAGAAGAAGTGAATTTTTTTTTGTTTTTTTTTTAGGCAAGAAGGCGATGACGACGATAACGTGCACTAAGAAGGGAACTTCACCAAATCAAATACGCTTATCAACCATTAAAAACTATTCATTAAAATAAGTGATATACCTAACATTTTAAGGTTCTCCATGCTGCTTAAGAAAAAAAGGGATCGACATATTGTCTAGAAGGGCTAATCCTGAATGTGATCAATGTCTATTACTAAATCCACTTCAATGTTATCCTTTATGCCATTTTACGTTGTTATGTGGTGGTGAATGAAAGACAAAAGACGCTAATCAAAGAAATTTTAATGCTACCTTGTTGTTAAATAACAAGAATTAATGCTATTAAAGAGCACTATCTAAATCAAGATATACATTACATAAAAACCAAGCTATACCTTACGATCTATAAATTCCATATACTTCAAGCTACCCATTACAAGAAAGTCACTATACATTCAATGAGATTAATTCATTATAAATCAAGCTATACATTCAAGATATACATTCAATGAGACTTGATTCCATACTTGTTCAATGAGATTTATTGTCGTATGCATTCAATGAGATTTACTTCCATATTCGTTAATGAGATTTAATTCCATATACATTCAAGCTACACATTACATTGCCGACAAAGGGAAGGGTTGTCAAGACAAGGATGGAAAGAGACAGGAAGACGTAGAGATAAGGGGCAGGTCACCCAGCAAAATAAAAATGAAGAAGACTTAATAAGTTGGCAAATCTCCAGTTATACACTAGACAACAATTGGGTCTTTAAAGATGGAAAATTCCCAACAAAATAAAAACGAATGAAAACTTCATAAGTTGGGAAAATTTCCAGTTATACACTAGACAATGATTTTTGTCTTTAAGGATGGCAAACGCCCAACAAATAAAATTGAATGTAGACTTCATAAGTTTGGCAAATTGCCAGTTATACACCAAGCAATGATTTCGGTCTTTAAATATGGCATACACCCAACATATAAAAAAGAATGTAGACTTCATAAGTTTGGAAAATCGCTAGTTCTACACCAGGCAACGATTTCAGTCTTTAAGGATGGAAAACGCCCAACAAATAAAAATGAATGCAGACTTCATAAGTTTGGAAAATTGCTAGTTATACACAGTCAACGATTTTGGTCTTTAAAAATGGAAAACACCCAACAAATAAAAATGAATTCAGAATTCATAAGTTTGGCAAATTTCTAGTTATACACAGGCAACGATTTCGGTCTTTAAATATGGAAAACACCCAACAAATAAAAATGAATGCAGACTTCATAAGTTTGGAAAATTTCCAGTTATACACAAGCAACGATTTCGGTCTTTAAAGATGGAAAACACCCAACAAATAAAAATGAATGCAGACTTCATAAGTTTGGAAAATTTCCAGTTATACACATGCAATGATTTTGGCCTTTAAAGATGGATAACACCAAACAAATAAAAATGAATGCAGACTTCATAAGTTTGCCAAACTGTCAGTTATACACTAGGCAACGAGTTCAGTCTTTAAAGATGGAAAATGTCAGATTAACAAGGGAAGAATGTAGTCCCAAATAGTGACCAAACGCAGTCTTAACAAGCAACATTTTCAGTCTTAATATAGGAAAATCGACAGAGCAACAAAGGGCAAGTGTAGTCACAACCTGTGAAAATCCAGCAAAAAACGCAGAGTTTAACACAAAAAAAAAACTTTGCGATCAACCAATAAATTGTAGGGTTAATTAATCCCATCAAGGCGCAAGACAACACACTAGGAACAACCAACAGGGATATACCACTGGAAAGAACCTCCTTCACTCATCATCCACGCACAAAAAAGTAGGGCGTTTAGATCCATAGGTCTATTAACACCGAGTGATGACTGTAGATCAGGCTCCTGGTCAACTGCTCAGGCATGGACTGATGAGCTAGGGATCAAGGCAAAAATAAACCACAATCATCACGAATCAATAAACCATAGGACGATCAAGACATGCATGGATTGAAGGCCATGGAAATCAATAAACATCAAGCTAAAGGCTATTGGGAAATTTTAGTCATCAACTAGAATGCTAAGACAATCATTATATTTACCTCATTAAACATACGGAATTGAAAGAATAAATTATACTAACAATCTACCATGCAGAAACAAGGAAGCATACCGTAGCCCAAGTTGCTCGCTCTGAGTTGATGTCCCGCGCGCTCTGTGCAACTCCCGCTTGCAGATCGATGAGACTTCACTGGTACCTCCCAGCCAACGCTAGGGGTAATCTTCTTCCCCCTTAGCCCCAAGAGCCGCAAAGGGGCCACTCACACTAACCAAATAATCAACTAGCTCCTAGCTCACCTTGTAAAGCCGAGCTACCACTCCTCACCAAGCTGGGTATCCCAACTCCCACAAGCTAAGTCAGTCAAGTATAAATTTATGTAGTGTAACGTTATGCATGACAAAAAGATCCATCATCCTTCTCCTCCCTTCATTATATAGATTTTCGAAGTCCTCACTTTCCCAAAATCCCATTTACTTTAATGTTTAATAATTTAATTCATAACAATCGTCCTCGTACATGTGTCACCCATCCCCTTCATTCCTCCATAAATTAATTTCATTAATTAATTAATTACCCCTATTTCCCTCACCCACCTAAAATCATTCCTAGAATCGCTCCTAGGTGTTCCCAAATTCCCTTACAAGTTTTAATGACTTTCCCTCTTACTAATTTACTAGTTGAGTTTGATTTTAGAAAGTTCTTAAAACTTTTCCTCTTACTAATTTACTAGTTGAGTTTGATTTCAGAAAGTTCTTAAATGCTAGATACCTCACTTCTGCCAGTCTTTCCGCTTTTTCCTTGTGTTTCCCCTTCTTTTATGTTTCCCACTTTTCCCTAGTTTCCTAAATCTTTAAATTTCCTTTCCCTTTTTATTTAATACTCAAAAAGGCATGTCCAAAAAATCCTACCATTCTTTTCCCATTTTCTTTTTTGAATAAATTTTAATTAGCACAATATAATAAAACAACTATTTTCCCTTTTAAATTTTATCCCAAAGACTTTTACAAATCAATTTAATTACTTACCCCTTCTTGTCACAAGATTAATGAACATTATGATTAATCGCTTATTATATATATATATATATATATATATATATATATATATATATATATATTAATAAATAAATAACTTTTAAAGTGATAATTCTAGAGCTAGACTTTATTTTCCTAGGCTAGGTGACATTTTATTAGGAGAAATGTTTTAAATTTTCCTTGACACGTTATTCATTCTAAGGCCATCTAGGTTTATCCATTTATTAAATAACAACACGATGTTCCCTTCAAAATGCACTAGGTGCTCCAAGGGTGCCACTCGCCTCTTTTTGTTTCTCTTGCATGACGTTCCCTTCAGGATGCACTACATCCTCCAAGGGTGCCACTTGCCCCTTTCCATTTTTCTTGCACGACGTGCCCTTCAGGATGCACTCCGTGCTCCAAGGGTGCCACTCGCCTCTTGAATGACTTGGTAGACATAAAAAAACCCTAGAGTCAATACTCCGCCAGGTGATCTTTTGGGAGACTAAGGGATTCTAAGGAATAAGGCCCCTACCTTATTGCGTGCCCCTTAGAATCATCGTGAGCGACTCTCACAGTCTGCCCTCATGACATCGTGGGTCTTCTCGAACTAGGTATTTGTTAATCTATAGTTCGAGCCACGAGAGGGGTGCTAGTAGGCTATGACAAGGCTACTGTTCACACCTCTCCCTCAATGTATCTGGTAGTCGAGCGTGACCCCTCTACTCCACATGTGAGTCTGGTCGAAAAGCTATCATCAGCCTGCATCATCAATGAATCATGTCAAAAATATATCTATAATCATATCATCTAATAAGGTGCACTAATATGATATATAAAACAATCAAACCCCAATATTTCAATCCCTGACTCGATCTAGAGTCCAAGGGGTTCCATCAATGCATTTGCATCCTCGAGGTCCAAAATTCTACACACTCAGTAAAACTGAGTCAATAGCACCTGTCTATGTCAATGAAGCAAAACAACATGTCATCAACCCATAGCGCCTCATAATAAAAATTAATGCTTAATAGTATAATAATCCGGATCACTTGAGAGAAAGTGTCCTCAAATAATTTCGCTCAGTGTGCGTAAGAGCGGGATGTTACAGAATGCTAGAAACATTTTGACATTGGTGTTATACTAGAAATGACTTGCGGAGGTTACAAGGACTGTATTTCCTCGACAAACTAGAATTATTTTATTTGTTACTATCATTACAAATATTTGAAGTGTGGAGCTTAATTTTTTAAGATCAATCATCATGACTCAAGCTTGGTAAAATAAAATGTCACATAACAATATTCTTGATCCACAAGAACAAAATCGACAATTACTTTCTAGATTGTGGGATAGAGTGAAAATAAAGGGTGATGTGGAATTTTATTGACCTTGTAGTCATAAATCAACTTTACACTTTAATTTGAATTTAGAACTTGAATTTACACTCTAGTTATGGAACTTTATGAAACTATAATGCATTATAGAGGAAAAAATCCGTATTAACCCCAAAATACCTTACAGTAGTCATGATATCATGGTAACAACAAAATCTCACAATGAACAGTAACCCAATCACATATACCCCACAAACATCTAAGACACAATCAACCAATAACCAACAAACAAGAAAAATCCAATTATTAACAACCCTTCCAGGTCCAAACCTTTACATTATATAGTTGAACCTAAGGGAGAGAATATACATTCAAACTATGAAGAGTTATTAACCTTCTTCTATTCTTGGCTTGATGGAATTGATGCTACCTGCTTATACTCTAGCCAAGTATTTTCATCCTTTCATCACTTCATCCTTGGTTACCTATAATCTTACCTACTATTTTAGTTATGGTCGCCTCTTAGTGTCTATGCTCCTTAATTATCCTAACAATATCAACTTTGTGTGGTGTGGCTCTTATATGTCCTATTTAATAAGAATTTTTCATTATATCCTTTCCACTACCACAACATGGTTGTATTAAGAATTCATAATGATGAGTCCAACAATCCCTGAACAAACTAGTTGACTCACCCACTAGTCATTTTCCACCACATTTACTTCACTTCACATCTTCTCATATCCTTTCCAAATGACGGGCCCAACTTTGGTACCATCTCCAAAACATTGTTTTTTATGTCTCCCCTTTGCAAGTATCTAGGTTCCACCATCTCATGGATAATTTCCTCCTTCCTCTCTTGTGTCATTCCAACATTGAATTTTCCTATGTTAGTTGTTCATGTTTCTCTCCTTTTATATAAACTAGTAGTAGTTTGATTATCTCTTGGAGTTTAGCTGTCCATTTTCCATTTTGGTGCATATGCATGAATCACTTCTCACCAGTTCTTGGGGTCTTATATTGTTCTTCAATTTCTCAATCTACATAATGACTTAAGAAGTGGGTGATGGTAAATTATATAGACTAGGCATTGAGTAATTGATATTTAATTGTCATTAATTTGAAAAAGTGTTCATATCTTTCCATAAATTTCAAAAGAAACCATATATTTCCCAAAAGTTTGAAAAAGTAATTGGATGGTGTGGAAATCAAAACATATTTTGAGTGCATTTGATGTAGGAGCGTTGCCAGCAGTCAAACGAGCATGAAAGCAGAAGCCAGCGGGGAAAAGCGCAGCACACATTTTACACGTTTTGAAATATTTTTGAAAAGATTAAGAAGTGGATATTAATGTAGTAGCTAGAAGTGTACTTGCATTTATATTTGGCTATTGTAAATAGATCGTGAGAGATTTTCTCTCATTTGTCAATGTAAAAGGCATTTAAGCCCAATTAATGAAAGTAGGTAGATTTGAATTATAGATTAAATAGTTTAGAAGAGCAGGAGGGAAAACGGATATAGACACCCTCGCCTTTGTATTATGAGATTCATTAGAACGAAAGCATAGAGTTGTAGAAGAGAGTGTGGAGAAAGACCCATGTATAGGAGCTTGAATTAATAATAGAAGATTTGAATCAGATTTCATGGTGTTATGATGTTTTCAGTTTATACATGGTGAATAGTATGCTTATGGTTATTTTATTCTCTCTGTTATGAGGCTATGCTATGTATGTATGATTTCATGTTGAATGTTTGAAGTCTGAGAGAGAGAGAGAATGAGTTTCAATTGTTTCTCTTCCCGAGTGAGAGAAGTTCCTGCAAGGAGTGCAGTGAAATGTCTGCAAGGTGTGCATTGACAAGGGTTCTGAGTTTTATCTCAGAAATCTCAGGAGAGATACCGTTGTTCTCATTCTAGCAGAAGTGCAGGTGAAGCACAAAATCCATGCAAGTTGTGCGCAGGCTATTCGACACCTTAAACTTATCAACTAAGGTTGAAAGGTAAGGGACTGTTATTGTAGAAGGTTCACAGAGTCGAAGAATCAAATACTGAGAAGTATTTGAGAGATTGGCGCAAGAAGTGCATGCAGGAGTCCTTCTGAGACTCAAGTTGGCAAGTAAAAGCTCAGAAGGGTTAGCGCCTTTGAAGTGTTAAAAGGGAGATGGAGTGAAGTCGCTTTGCAGAAGCCAAGTTCAGACAAGGAACACTGATTCATTTCGTAGAAGTCTTCAAGGAAGAAACAAGCGGTTGAAATTATATTTGGAGAACTCACGAAGTGGTGAGTACCATGGGATTCAGTGAAGCTGCAAGGAGGTTAAGCATTGGATGAATCCACCCTTTGGGAGGTAAGACTCAACGTGGACCGTTGATCGTGATAGTGGAGCATCAGATCATTTCGGGGATTCAGAATTTGTAAGTCCGGAGTGTAAGACAAAGTCCTTGGTCACTCTAACTTTCGAATCACGAAACGAATTGTTAAGTGAAGAGTTTCAGGATTTCGGTAATTCGGAATTCGAAATACTGGGAACCCTGAGGACAAGGAGCCAGGGGCCTTCGCATTCAAAACCCTGAAGTTGCAAAAACCTGAAATATCCTTGAAGTGGCATTTTGGCATTTCAGGGATCGGGGTTTCGGGACTCCCATTGACAAGGATTAGGGCAACTTCATATAGGAAACCCCAGAGTTCCAAAACACAAAATATTGTGAAATGGTGTTTCAGAATTTCGGTGTTTTCGGGGTTCGAGAACCCAAGAAGATAGTGGTTTGGGATCGAGAGTTTCGAACTCCCAGTATCTGGAAGCCCGAAATAACACGGGTCGTTGGATCTAAAGGGAGGCTATCAACCGTTGATTCTATAGAAGGGGTCATTTCAGAATTCAGGGTTTCGAAGAGGTAAGGGAACGACAGTCGAAGGCTAGTTCAAGTCCCAAAAAGGTGCATATAGGTGAGTTTTCGGAGAAATCCCTGAAAAGAAATTTTGGTATTTTAGATACCGTAAGAACGAGAGGATAAAGAATTGTTGCACTGGGATTTGCAAATCTCTGAAGCGTGAATTCCCGAACGCATAGGAGGAGTATTTTCGGGTCATAAGACAAAGTCAGATTTCGGCATACCAGGGATCGGGATTTCGGGAATCCCAAAGACAAGGAACTAGGGCATTTCAGTGTTGGAAAGCCTGAAGTTCCGAAAGAGGCCTATGGTCACAGGAAAGAAAAAATGGAGGAACTTCGCCATTTCACATTTCGGGATTTGCCAAGTTCAGTGGAATTACATCGGAACTCACCAGTTCCAGAAACCCAAAGTCCTTTGTGGTTTGAACAAAAGGGGTTGATTAACCCTCGATGTGGTTTGTAGTGAAGATCCTGAGTGGGCCTCGGCTTGAGGGCAGGGGGTCTGCACCAAAGTGGTATCAGATCCCAAAACTAATTTCTTTGATTTCTGTAGCAGAGAAAAGAGGAACATTTTATAGCCATGCCGCCGAGAAGAAGAGACAGGACAATGTCAATGCCTGATCCAGCAGTGGGAAGAGAAATGCATGAGCTACGTAACAGGCTTGATGCCATGGAGACAGCACAGAGGTTCACAATTGACGTTGGGGATATAATCGAGGCTAAAAGTGAAAATGAAGCTGGAAATGAAGGAGAAGGAGTTGTAGTCGAAGATGTTGCAAATGAACGCCTGTTCAGGGTTGTTGCAAGGATAGGTGCCAGAGAAAAAATGGACATTCTAGTGTATGAGGGAAACTTCGATGTTGAAGATATTCTAGACTGGATTAGAGCTATGGACAAATACTTCGACTACGAGGATGTCGAGGAAGATAAGAAAGTCAAACATGTCATTACCAGACTTAAAGGGCATGCAACACTATGGTGAGATGAACTGTAGGTTGACAGAAACTGCAAAGGCAAGTAGAAAATCAAGAGATGGGATAGAATGGTTGCAAAGATGAAATCCAAATTCATACCCAAGGATTATCAAATCACTTTGTTTCAGAGGATGCAGAATTTAAGACAAAAGATGATGTCAATGAAAGAACACATTGACGAGTTCTACAAGATAAACATCAGAGAAGGTCATCAAGAAAGAGATGATGAAAAGGTTTCCAGATACATGAATGGTCTGTGATATGACATCCAAGATGAGATGAGCATGATGATCATTCGAAATGTAGAATATGCTTATCAGATAGATCTGAAAGCTGAAGAGAAGCTGAGCCGAAAACAAGGTCAAAGAGGCCGAGGTAGAAGTCAAGCTAGAGGCAAAACAATTGCCCAAGACAAAACTCAGAGACCTAAAGAAGAGGGAAAGAAACCTCAAACTCAAAATGAGAGAGGAGGAAGCTCACAGAGAGGGTAGTACGTTGATATAAACGCATTTCCTCGATCTAGAGGAAGAGGAAGAGGCAGAGGCAGTGAAGTAAAATGCTTTGTCTGTGGAAAGATCGAACATAAATCTTATGAGTGTCTAGATAAGAAGAAATAAGGTGGTGGAACTCACATTGCCGAAGATCAAGGATGGAATGTGGAGACAGAAGATGCTGAGGGTGGAAGATCCTTAATGATGAGGAACGTTCTCTTAATGCCAGAAAAGGAGGCAGAGAACCCAGCCCAAAGAAACAGTCTATTTTCGACTACTTGCAAAACCAAAGACAGGGTATGTAAGGTTATAGTGGATAGCGGTAGCACAAAAAATATCGTA
>SNQJ01S0050335.1:0-13619 GCA_010110895.2 Picea sitchensis | reverse complement strand
TTGATTGCAATACAACAAGAAAAAGCATGGAACATGAATGTAGAGGATGTTTTACAAACAAAGTTTAAATCAAAAAAGGTCCAAGATAAACCACAAACACTATTGGAATTTAATTAAAGAAATAAAGTGTTGATCATGCAAATAGTTTTTCCTAGAATAGGGGACAATCCTATATGGCTAATGACATCTTACGATGATCGATTCAAAGAGATAGAAACTCAAGGAAACATTTCCTTTCCCTGTCAAAAGGATCTCATAAGGTCATGACTATACAATGTGGTGGGTATATTTCTTACAATAAGTTCATGGCTTTGTAAAAATGGAAACGCACAATAATATAAATCCACCCTAATTATTTCTTGAGGGATAAACAAGGGGACTATGATACCACAATAGGGTAAGAGGAAAGGGGATTTTTGGTTGATTTAGCCTTATCATTTTCCTTGGGGTACTATCTTTTCTTGCCTATGTATCGTTACAACGTTCCCATCAATCTTTGACTTTTGGGTTGCTCTAAGTAAAAGTCTCATATGTGTCATATCCCAAGGAAGAGAGAGGGGTCTCATGCAAGAAAATGTTTTGCATTGTCTTTCCCATGTAGGATGGTTGGAGAGAAACCATGCTTAGAATTTCCACAATAGTTGAGACAATCCTTTAGAGCTACAACCCAATTATTGTTCCTCATTGATTGTTCAAATTTCACCACTAAAGTGTACGGAGGTATATATATCCTACTCCCCTTTGGATTTGAATTTCTGACCTCTTAGGAAGAAACACATGTTCTTAACCATGTGCTTCCATAGAAGGCGCTTTCCAAATATGTGAAATTCACCACTAAAGGCACTTTCCAAATATGTGAAATTCCAGGATCATGGATTTCCAAACTATTGATCCCCACTCGAACTCTTTGATAGGTCTCAAATCCAGTTCTTCACTGAGCATCGGGGGATATGCAACTATATGCAAATTTATGCAACTTATATGCAAATATATACAACTTTATGCAACTAATAATATGCAACTATATGCAACTTTATGAAACAATGCAACTTATGCAACTTATGCAACTATATGCAACTATATTGCAACAATTTCGTATGCAACTATATGCAAATATGCAACTATATGCAACTATGAAACTATATGCAATTATGCAACATGCAACTTAAGCAAATTTATGGAACTCAAGCAACTTTACGCAACTTTATGCAACATGCAACTTTACCCAACTTTACGTAACATGCAACTTTATGCAACAATGAAACTTACGCAAATTTACTTAACTTTATGCAACTTTATGCAACATGCATCTTTATGCAACAATTCAACTTATGCAACTTTACGCAACTTTATGCAACATGCAACTTTATGCAACTATGCAACTATATGAAACTTATGCAACTATGCAACTATATGTGACTTATGCAACTATATGCAACTTGTCAGGTGCCTGATACGTTGTATGCACAGGAATAAAATGATCACTCTTCGTTAGAGTGTCGACTACCAAAAAAATTGAGTCATGTCTCCTTGTCGTTAGTGGCAATCCAAAAATCAAATCCATATAAATGACCTCCCATTTCAATTCCGGAATAGCGTGTGGCTGTAGTAATACTGGTAGATGTCTATGTTCATCCTTCACCTGCTGACATTCTAGACATATTTCCACATAGTTGAATATTTCTTCCTTCATTCCTTTCCATAAGAATAAGGGTTTAAGGTCTGCCCTCATATTCATGACTCCAGGATGAGCCATGTACACTACTATGTGAGCCTCGTTTAGGATCAAACTCCTCAACTCGTCATTGAGTGGTACGTAAATTCGATTTTTAAATCTCAATAATTCGTTGTCGTCCAATGTAAATCCTTCAAATATTGGTACCATCATTGTGTTTTGTCCGATAAAATCCTTGACCTCTTTGTACCAGTCATTGTCGCGCTGTAAAGTTAGAATCATTTCATGTAGATTCGTCTGAAGAGGCATCACCAAAAATATGCGCGGTCTCTGACTCAATGCATCCACCACTCTATTAACTGTTCCCTTTATGTAAGTGATCTTGAAATCATACTCACTAAGCAATTCCGACCAACGTCGTTGTCACACATTCAAGTCTCTTTGCATAAAGATGTGTTGTATTCCACAGAGGTTTGTTTTTAGTTCGAATTAATGTCCAATAAGGTAGTGTCTCCAAACTCTCAAGGCATAAGAAATGGATAACAACTCCAAATCATGTGTTTCATAGTTCTCCTCATGACTTCTCAACTTTCTCGAGATGTAAGCGATCACTCGACCGTCTTGCATCAAGACTCCGCCTAAGCCTTCCTTGGACGCATCAGTGCATGCCAAGAAGTCTGTGTCCATGTCAAGGACCTTCAATATCGGTGTCGTTATCAACAGCTCCTTGAGCCTCCAAAATTCCTCCGTGCATTTCTCGGTCCAAAAAAAATTATTGTTCTTATTTTTCAATCCCATAATCGGATTTGCTATCTTTGAGAACCCCTCAATGAACCATCGATAGTATCCTTCTAAACCCATCAAAATACGCACTTCTGGGACATTCGTTGACACAACGCATTCCATAATAGCCTTGACCTTTGCTCGATCCATGATGATACCTTCGTTGGAGATTAGATGCCCTAAGTAGTGAATCTTCGATTGATAAAACGATCATTTAGAAAATTCCCCATACAATTTGTTCTCTCGCAAACACTTTAGTACCCAACATAAGTGTTCATCATGATCCTTGATCGTCCGAGAGTAAATCAAAATATCATCAATGAATACTTGGATGAACTTATCCAAGTATTCGTGAAACACCCCATTCATCAAACTCATAAATACCCCTAGGGCGTTGGTCAGTCCAAACGGTAAAACAATAAACTCGTAATTTCCAAACCTCGTCTTAAAGGCAGTCTTAGGGACATCATCCTCCTTGATCTGTAACTGGTGATACCGTGATCTCAAGTAGATCTTTGAAAACACCATCGGTCCTTTCATCTGATCAAATAGATCATCAATCATTGGCAACGGGTACTGATTCTTGATCATTTTTTTCTCAATTGACAATAGTCAATGCAGAGTCTCCACGACCCATCCTTCTTCTGTATGAAGATAATCGACACACCCCATAGTGACACACTTGGACGTATAAGTCCCAGGTCCAACAACTCCTTTGGTTGCATTCTCAACTCTTGTAACTCTGGAGTCAACATCCGATAAGGCGTTCTTTCTATTGGTTCAGTACCCGGTTTTAGGTCAATCATAAATTCCAATTCCCTCTCTGGTGGCATCCCAAGTAACTCCTCAGGGAAGACGTCGAAAAAATCTCTCACCACTAGAAGGTGTTCTAGACCTTCTGCAAGGATTGCATAAATCTTACATCCCTTACGAATGCTCTTTCGTAGCTGGAAGGAAGAGGTGAAGCTCAGGGAAACTCCCTGGTTCTAACCTACAATCATGTGCCTCTATCCCTCATCATCGACCAAGCTTAAACATTTCATCTTACAGTTGAGTATCGCCCCATGCAATTCCAACCAGTCCACATCGATCACGACGTCATAAGATCCTAAGATCATGACGTACAGGTTGGCCCTAGTGACAAAATCTCTCAGGTTAAGGCTATAGCCCGTAACCTTCCCTCCAACCTTTTTTTTAGCTTTTGAAGCCATTTCTACAAAGATAAACTCATCCTATTAGACTGCCTTTACCTTAATCCTTTTTTGCACTGCACCAGAAATGAATCTCTCGGTAGCAACAGGATCTATCAAAATACTAAGGGTTTGTTCAGTGACGGTACCCGACATCTCGAGCACATCCAACTAGTGCTCTTCCTGGTAGTTATTCACCGTTGCATGAATTCGATGAGCCTTGCCCAAATCTCCCATGGTAGTGGGTTCGGTTGATCTAGATTCTCTAGTCCTCTCCACTGGGCAGTCACGTTGGTAATGTGACTCCCCACATGTCCAACACCCTTTCTTCGGTCCAGTACTCCTGGTACACGAACTAGAAGCTGACGGCCCACCGTCCTAGAATCCTGGTATGTTCTACTGAACAGGCCTAAACTGCTGCTGCTGCGGTCGATGTTGATGTTGATGTTGTGGTCCTTGGTAAGGATTCTACTGCTGAGGCATTGGTCGCCGAGGTGTAGTGAAAGTGGATCCTCTCTGGAAGCCACAATATCATGGTGAATGCCTAGCTGGTGTCTGATTTTGCTGTGCACCAGATGACACCTTCCTTGCTGGTCTCGCTGGAGACCTACTCTGAACCCCATTGATAAGCTCCTCCTTTGCTATGAGGGCCTTCTGGATGACATCATGCAAGGTATGAGGCATCAAAATCCTAACCTTTGCATGAATGCTGACATTAAGGCCGAACAAGAAGATTTTGACCTTAAGTTTCTCGGTATTCAGGTGCGGAGCATACCGAAGCAACTCCATAAATGGACCTTGTACTCGGGCACTGTACGATCACCTTGTCGCAAGGCGTTGAACTCATTGAGATGACGCTAAATGAATTCCTCTGATAGATACCTCTCTCGAAACCCTTCCTCGAAGAGTTCCCATGACATGTTTTCGATGGCCATGTTCAATTGCGGTAGTAGCATCTTCCACCATAGAAGAGCACTACCCTTCAGTTGAAAGACCGCCATGTAGACCTTCATGCTGTAGGTATATTCACGAAGTGAAAAGAACATTTCCATATTCACCAACCATACCGCGACGGATGAGCCATCCGGGGTACCAAAGAACTCGAGAAATTTGACCTTCTCGAGTTCACGGTGAATGCTACCAATACCGACGGGAGCGCGCAGTGGACCATTAGGGGGTGCTGGCACCCTGGCCTCATGTCTATCCAAATGGTTGATCAGTGACTCATACATCTGCTGAAAGCACCTCATCATCCAAACCATGTCACCCACCGGTATCTGTTCCTGCCCGACAACCTGTTCATCTCCCTGGGGGTTATACCCCTCAGGCGTGGATCCTACTGGGGGCATCGCGCCTCCTCCCCTAACACCCCGTCGTCTGCCTCCGCGATGTCCTATAACCAAGATTACCTACACGAATACAGATCAAATTAATAATCAACCTTATAATCAACAATAAAATTAATGAAAGTCGTAGTGATCCCAAGTCACGGGTTGAACCCCTCTGATACCATATGTAACGTCCCCATGGTTACGACTACATGTGACACAACACAAAAGTTTTTTTTTTTTTTTTAAAGAAGGATGGAAACAAATACAACATTTAAACAACGCAACTTGATGACGAACACAATGCACAAAGATCAGGAAACAATAAACAATGACTCAAACACTAGCACATCAGGCAACTGGATGAAACATGCGATAATTAATAGACAGATAAAAATGACTACCCACCTGATACAATAAAGACAATGCCTACAAGCTAAAGGACAACATCAACCACTCAACACAACGAATTCGATGACCACTAACTAGAAACCTCTATGGCGTGCAAACAACGCATTGAGGCATTATAGAATCAAGTACCAACATCAATTTCAACAAACAATGCCCACATCGGGAAGTGCAGACTCTGGCCAGGTTATCATTCATCTCTATCCATCAGGTCATGTAATGATTCCCTCATCAGGAATCATGTCATCATCAGGCGGTAGGCGTGACAGTAACCCCGATGCAACATAACATATCTAGACCAATAACCCAAGAAATCCAACGTGCTAGGAGATCGAATTAACTGACAAGAAGACTATACCCACGCACCCAAGCAACAAGTCAACAAGACGCAAGATGACATCACTCAAATTAAATTGTGCAATATATTAAACAACTTCACCAACAACCATAAACCATTATTTGTTAAGCATGATGCCTAAGTGTGAAGGAGTGAACTATTAAAAATGTTACTATTATCATAAACCTATCATAACTATGAACTATTATATCTAACAATGATATCATTGTCCCATAATAATATTTCGGTCCATTAATAAATCATGTGATATTAATGTTGTCTAACCATGTCCATTAATAGAATCACGACCATTAATGTCATCTAACCATGTGTTATCTATTAATAAGAAATTAATCAATAAAGCCATGTGCTAACTATCAACAACCAAGTGATCATTGTCCGTTAATAAAGAATTAAAAATATAAAGGAAATGACAAGGAAATAACAATAATTTATTGTCTAAGTAAGGGATTAATCATATATATTGTTGTCTAGATAATTTGTTGTCATGTAATTCGTTTTCATATAAAAGGTTACTATGTCTATCGAAATCGCTTCCAACCATCCAGGTATACACTGTCGTTGTCATACCCAATAAATGCAAGATCATTGTTTATTATATATTATAACATTGTTGTCTATTATATTATAAAAATTTGTTGACTGTTATATCCTATCAAAATGCAGCCATGTAAAAACGGTATTCACTAAAGCCTATCAAAACGCTATGTAAATAACAATAATGGGTGAATATCAATAAGATATCATTGTGTACATATATCATTGTCTATATGCCCCAAAAATCACAGTGTGAATGCTGTGTAATTCCTGACAAGATCTATACACTATACCATTAAATTCGCTTTCAAAAGTACGTTGTTAGCAAACATATTACTGTGCAAAAGAGATATCATTGTGTAATAAAAACAATGGATGAGATAATGTTGAGTAAATATATCGTTGTTGAATTACATTTCAAGGGAGAAATTAAACTCTATAAAATTATAGTAATCACTATCATAAATCTCTATATGAGTTCGCTATCATAATTGCAATTTGTTATCATGGAATCACTATATAAATTTCTATCATAAAATGAAAATTGTTTCTATTAACACATTAACACATTAACACATTATCACATGATATATACACATTAACACACATTAATTCGCTGCCATTAACACATCATCACATTAACACATGAAAATCGTTGGTAATACATGATTCATCAAAATGCAGGTACAACAACCATGAAATCATTGTTGAAGTCATGGTTCATCAAAACACAGGTACAACTACCATGAAATCATTGTTAACTTCGTGGTTCATCAAACGTAGGTACATCAACCATGAAATCCCTGTTAACTTCACAGTTCATCAAACGTAGGTACAACAACAATGAAATCACTAAGTTAAGTATAGAATTGTTGGGATAAAAGATGGAATCACTGGGTAAAAAGAAAGGGTGATTTTGTTGTATAAGATCTGGGTAATGGCTCAGAACTTCATGGGGTACAAGCTGTGTTAAAAACCAAGAGAAACGGGGGTGAATGTTGTGATCTAACAATAACAACGTAGAGGTTAGCATCTCAATCCTGAAATCATAAAAAAAAACGAAGAGGATTACCATTCCTCAATGCTGGACATCGTAAAAAACACATAGATTTTCCATTAAAACGTTGGGAATTATCATTCCAACATGCAAATTTTTATCAACCAAAAACGCAGAGATTTACCAAGGTTTAAGCAATTAAAAACGCAAATAAAATAGAAGTTTTAATCAATCAAGACATAGAGATGCTGAATCACAAGAAGGCACAAGGATCAGGGATTAATCATAAAAGAAAAAATGCAGATAAACGTAAGGGTTAAACAACTGGGAAAAATTTATCCTTCACTTATTATCCATGCACAAGAAAGTAGGGCATTTGAATTTATAGGTATTTAAACACCAGAGTGACAACCATCGATTTGACTACTGACTGACTGCTCAACATCAGACTAATAACTAAAGGGATAAGGGACAAAAGTTAAAATCTCAGTTTTTCTTCACATTAATCAATCAAAACAAACATAGAGAATTCATTGCAATCAGAGGTTGGATTCGACACGATAAATCAATTTAGAATACAATGAGCAAGGGGATTCCAAATACCATAGGAAGGAAGGTGCAAGAAAACTCATGGCGATGAAATCTTCAATCGAGCATAGAAAAATAACATGTGTAAATTAAATTTCATTGCAGGTAACAAATTTAACATGCGTACCTTATCCAAACGTCAATGCTTCGAAGTTGTTGTCCCACGCGCGCTCTGTCCAACACCCGTTGTCCAATCGATGTGACCTCACCGGTATGTCCCAGCCAACGCTAGGGGTACTCTTCTTCCCCCTGAGCCCCCCGAGACGGAAAGGGGCCACGCACACAAAACCAGAGAACTACTAGCACCCATATTGCCTCGCAAGGTCGAGCTACCACTTGTTACCCGATATGGGTATCCCAACTCCCACAAGAGGGTATCCCAACTCCCACAAGAGAAGTTCAGTCAAGACAAAAATTCAGCAGTGTAACATTATGCAAAAAAATGAGATTCATACTCCTCTTCCTCCATCCTTTTTATAGAGTTTTCAAGTAGCTAGTTTCCCAAATTCTCATTAAATTCCTTATTCATTTAATCAATTAGGAAAAACCTCCCCCATACACATGTCGTTCGATCCCCTAGTTGCACTAGAAAATTAATTTTATTAAATAATTAATTATTCCTTTTTCCCTCACCCACCTAAAAGCATTCCTAAAAACGCTCCTTGGTGTCCAAATATTCCCTTACAAATATTAAAGGACTTACACCTTACTTAATTCCTAGTTGAGTTCATAAATAGCAAGTTCCCAATGCAAGATTCCTTACTAAGTTAGACATTCAGATTTTTCTTTGTGTTTCCCCTTTTTTTTAGGTTTCCCCTTTTTCTTTAAGTTTCCTATTTCTTTTAAGTTTACCTCTTTTTCCTTTTTAACTGAAAAATCAATTTAGCAATTGTAGATGAAACAACCATTTACCCTATTTTCTTTTTAACAAAAAAATACATTAGTAAAAATAGATAAAATGGACCATTTCCCTTTTTAAAATTTTAATCCTCCATTATAATTTTGACCTTAATAAATAAATTTGAATTTCTTACCCCCCTTCTTGTTACATGCTCATTTATTATTATTATTATTATTTTTGACCACATGTTCTACTTAGACCTAGATTTTAATTTCACTAGGCTGGGCGACATTTTTATTAGGGAAAATTGTTTTTAAATCTTACTTATCACATCATTCACTTACCAATTAAGATCTTGACATGCCCTTCAGGATGCACTACGTGCTCCAAGGGTGCCACTCACCTCTTTTCATTTTCCTTGCACGACGTGCCCTTCAAGACGCACTGTGTGCTCCAAGGGTGCCACTCGCCTGACTTGGTAGACATCAAACCCCTAGAGTCAATACTCCACCCAGTGATCTTGTGGGAGACTAAGGGCCTCTAAGGAATAAGGCCCTTCCCTTATTTCACACCCCTTAGAATCATTGTGAGCGACTGTCACAATCTTCCCTCATGACATCGTGGGTCTTCTCAAACTAGGTGATCGTTAACGTACAATTTGAGCCACGACGAGAGTGTTAGTAGGCTGTGGTGGGACTGATGCCACACCTCTCCCTCAAAGTCTCTAGTTGTCCCGTGTGACTCCTCTACTCCACATGTGAGTTTGGTCAGCAAGCTATGGTCAACTTGCATCCATCAACGAATCATGTTAGCAATAATAATCAATCATCATAACATCTAATCATATGTACATATGTCACATAAACAATATTCAACCCAACAGTCCACTCCCTGACTCGATCTGAAGTCCAAGGGGTTTCATCGATGCCTCTGCATCCTCGAGGTCCAAATTCCTACACACTCAGGAGAACCTAGTCAATAGCTTATGTCTATGTAATACAACCGAATACCATATCATCAAATCCATAATATCTCATAATCATAATCAAACGACCAATCGTATAATTATCCGGATCACTTCCAAGCAAGTGTCCTCAAAGAATAAGTTCACTGAGTGCACGCAAGAGCAGGATGTTACAAATGATAATAGGTACAGTGGTTACTCTTCCACATGCGCTTATCATCTTTCCCTTACACAATCCTATCCTTCCTAAAGAAGGTAGCACAGTAGGATTTCACAAAGCTTCCCAAGTTTCTTTTGTCATAATATTCACTTGTGTTTCTTCATCCAAGACTTACTCTATGTCAAAGTCTCGTATTCTTTCACTTATGGTCTATCTTGCTTTCAATCTTTCTCGTAAACTGACATCTTTATGAACATACATTGTTTCTTTCAACTATAATAACGTAGTCTAAACTTCCTCTGACCCTTTCTCTTTATGAATTTCTAACATTCCCTTAGTCTCTTGACTTTATTCATAGTTTTCTTGTCTTATGCCCCTTCTTTCAACTTTATCAATAATCCTTGGACAATCCTCAACCTCATGACCAACAACCTTACAACAAAGACAAATAGGGCCTACTCTAGGACATTTCTTAGCAAGATGTCCCGGTCATCTACAATTATAACACAAAGTCAATCCTCTTTTTCTCTTAAATGTTTGCTAATCTTTTTTGTATTGCGCACTTCCCCTAGGATCATAGTGTTGGACCTGCAATCTACAAAAAACAATTCTAGGTTCCTACATCCACTTATTAGTCCAAAAACTCTTTATATGCATAGGAATAACATATCTTTCTTAATCTCCATTAAATTTACTCAAATCAACTCTTTCTTTCAATTGTTCCCTAGCCTTCAGACTAGGATAGAATCTATTAAACATACTTAAATTCATGCTTTCGAAACAAAAAATTGACTTATCTTTCTCTTACCAAATCACAAATCTTAACTCTTTTAGGATCTTACCCCTTTTCTTCAGAACAACTTACTTTCTTATCACAAAGATTTGTAGACAAATAGAGTATTGTGCATTTCAGTAGAAGACCTATGGACATAGCTTCTCTTTTTCTTTACTTCAGTTCGTGGCAATCACAGTTTTAGGTCCTAGCAACATAACGATTTGTTGGCATAGGGGAAGAACTAGGGTTCAATGCTTAACAACGCACCAACAAAACCCCGACTAACGACCCTTTTGGCAACACCTGTGAAGCAGGCGAAGTCTCACCCGAGGTGGAAGTAGGGGGGTTACATGACGTAGGTGTCTGTAACCAGGCTGGGACACGAATATGCGATAAGAGCACTTCACATGATATTCTGTTAACGCTTAGGAATGGACATGCATTAGTTTATTAAACCTATTAACACCACAAAGAATAATCAAAGATAGATTGGCGCATTAACAACAATTGATTATATACCCTGAGAACTTAACACTTAGAACTTAGCACTATAAGTTAGATCTAGAATTAATAACATAAGTAAATTACTTAAGCAACAGAAGATCTATCTATTACACATCATGATACAATCACTAAGCAGATTCATAACAAAAATAACACAACACAAAGCAAACCAAAAGACACCAGATATACTTGATTCACCCCAGGGTGGGGATACGTCCACAAACTTCTTCACCTCTTTATTATTCACCAAGATCTTACATCTAATGACTTCTATGCACTAAGCCACAGAGTCAAACTTCACACAAGACAAAATATCTACGCACTAAGGACTAGATCGTCCTTCTCTCCTTCCAAAACTAGGTGAAATGCACAGAGCCAAATCTCTAGCACAACACTTAGCACTTGTTACAAGATCACATCCAAGCACAAATCCTCAACCACATACATTCCTTGGGGCAAAGAACTTATGTTTCACACAAAACTACCTCCACTTCTCTACTTCTACAATACATTCCCCTTTTTTTTATACTTTACAAACCCTTACAATATGACCTAAACATGGGGAAAAACCCATGGATTGACATCCCAAAAACCCGTTACAAAACCCTAGAGGACCCCTTACTGGGTCCACATAACCAGAAAAATAGGTGAGATCCGTGATCTGAGCTCCACCTGGGCGCTCCTTCTTCAACCAACGTGTCGAAGTCCAAAAGTGGGCCAAAACTGACCAAAGTTTCCTAAAAAATTGGTCGAGGGCCAACACTCTCATTCCCCATGTTCTATGATATACATATTTCACCCTAAAATTTTGTGATCTACAATTCCATACCTAGCCAAATTTATGGCCGCAACCTTCACTATACCCAGGTTCAAAAAAATTTCAAACCATTTATCGCTCTTTTCAACCCCTGCCACATTCCCATCCTTCCCAATGCACATTCATTATGCTTTTACTAGCGACAAATCAGCACACAGGTTCTCTTATTGGAATTAATAAGAAAGGAATCCATTCAACCACGATTTATGGGAGTCCAACCGACCATCGTTTCTTTTCATACCTAGCCAATTCTATGGTCGTCGGTTCTCGAGTTGGCGTAACCGAACTTTCCTTCCCCGTGTTTCGTGATATACATATTTCACCCAAAACTTTAGTGATATACAATTCCATACTTAGCGAACTTTATGGTCATCGATCCCTGGGTTGGTTCTATTATAAATGTTGCACCCAAATCTCCCTCCATCTACAATTCTGTGATGTACAACTTGCACCGAAAACTTCTATGGTCTACAATTCCTCCAGCACGCAAGCTTCACTCTACCCGACTTCACAATTATTTCAAATCATTTATCACTGCCTTCCATCCTCGTTACCTTTGCGCCCTTTCCAATGCACATTGATTATGCTTTTACTAGTGACAACTCAACACACATGTTCGAAAAATATTGGCACTAATAAGTGAAAACCTAAAGGACATCTCCCATTAACACGCATTAAACCGTGATTTATGGGAGCCCAACGGACCACCCTTCCTTTCCATACTTACACAATGTTATGGCCCCGGGTTCTTGGCTTGGCGCTATCAAACTCACATTCCCCTGTCCCGTCATATACATCTTGCACCCAAAACTTCCCTTCTCTACAATTCCACCCTACACTCAAAATCGCAACCTTCACTCTACCAGGGTTCACAAAAAGTTTCAAATCATTTGTCTCTCCCTTCCATCCCTTCTACCTTTGCGCCCTTCCCAATGAAAATTAATTATTCTTTAGTTAGTGACAACTCACCACAGAAGTTCGAAAGGATTGGCAATGCACATTGATTATGCTTTGATTACTGTTTAATAAGAGAATACCTCAATAACATCTCCCACTAAAACACATTAAACAGTGATTTACGTCAGATTATATTATCAAATATCTTCTTCATATGTTACATTTCATATTACTTTATGGGAAGATTCCATTTCATACTAATTACTTTCGTCTTGCCATCTATTCCTCGGTAGATTTTTTTTCAATAATTGTATGTACAGTAAGATATAAGGTATATCTTAAATTACTATTCAATGTAATTTCAATATACCTTTTAATATTTACAATTTTATTTATCATTTCATTTCTAAAAAATTATTGAACATAACTTTTTAATGTTTTTTAAACATCTATTCTAATTATTGTTTACTTACCATACTGTTAATTTCTATTTTTTTAACAATATTCCTCGACTCTCCCCATTTTCCAAAAATCATCACCATGAATAATTATAAGTTGCCAACTATCATATCCATAACCAAATCTACTTGGCAGGGACTAAGGTGCCATGCAACACTTGTTTTTCCTGCTGTTATAAGAAGCCCAAAGTTTGAGATTTCTCTACCTTCAATTGCAATCCCTTTCACCTTATCTGTGAGGGAAGTTAAAAGTAGCTTATCCTCCAGAAAATAAGATATCCATACATTCACATGGATGTGCAAATCCAACAAGTTTTAAATGCTTTGGAATTGTGTGGA
>SNQJ01S0050333.1:152825-168823 GCA_010110895.2 Picea sitchensis | reverse complement strand
GCTGAGGGGATGGTTTATTTGCCAAATTGAAATTGCGAAAATGAAGCTAATCTAACAATTAGTATTCTACTTGCAAAAAAAGGAAAATTTGATCTAAACTAATTAATTGTGCTTTGTGATGAAATAAAGATAACTTTAGTTTACTTCACTTATGCAAAATCAAATCTAAGCTAAAACTTTTCAAAAATGACACCACCACCGAAAACACCGCTCCCCCAGAGGGAATGAAGAGCGGGAGCTTGTAGCCCCACTGATTTTATTATGATCTTTACACAATGTTTATGGAAGTGACTTGTGACCATTCATTAGGGGGGTCACAAGTCTTTACAATGCTTTACAAGGAGTTATTAAGTAAAATAGGTGCTCCCGGGGGTCCCGGATGCTCCTAATCCGCCCAAAACGGGCAGAGTTTCCTCCTATCTAATCGTCAACCTACATAAAACAGCGAACAAAAGATGATAAAATATGTCCAAAAACACTTTGGAAGTGTCTTGGGTTATGAGTGAAATCCACAAAACTTTCTAAATTAAATTCTACAAAATTTCGGCAAAAGGAACTAAGGAACTCAAGCTAGAAAGCTAGTTTCCTTAGGATCTTTTATGGCTGTTCTAAAACAAAAATATAAAAGCACTATAATTGCCAAATATGAACTTAAGAGATCTTTTAAAGCAAATCAATTTTCAGCCTTTATATTTGGAAGTAAATTGCTTGTAAAAAATTGACTTTTCTTGAACTAGATCTAGTTTAAGATAACAAATTGAAACATGAACTCTAGATCTGATCCTTTAAACCAACTTACTACTTAGATAAGAAAGATTTGAAATCTGAAATGTATCTAAGATAAAGTAAGCAACTNATCTAGTTTAAGATAACAAATTGAAACATGAACTCTAGATCTGATCCTTTAAACCAACTTACTACTTAGATAAGAAAGATTTGAAATCTGAAATGTATCTAAGATAAAGTAAGCAACTAGTAACCCAAAAAGATTTTAAATTTATTTGAGAAAGAGTAAGGGGAGAAAATTGTAGCCTTGGAACCCTTGGGCAATGGAGTCTTTAGATGAGCTAAGGAGGGATTGAGTCTTTAGATCCTTGAAGTTGTGGGGAAACAAACAAGCTTCATCACCACTCCAAGCTATGAGAACCTGTAAGCCTTAAAATCTTTGCAAATAAACTTGTTAACAAAATGGTGTCACCTACATAAGAAACTTGAAGAGTATGTTAGTTAACCAAAACACACATACATATCAAAATCTCTAAATATAAATGAACAATAGGACTAACAACAAGCTAGATAAATCATATCCTTCAAGATGATAGCATCCCTTCAAAAGCCAAGATAACAAATTTAAAGAAAAATTTAGACCAATATTAAAGCATAGATTAAGCATAGATTAACATCAAGTATCCACACACATGCATAGCACACCTTCTTGACCTCCAAAGTCTTTGTATTCACATATGAAAAGTATTACAATGATAAGCCTCTCACCAAGCTCCAGCTAGCAAGTAATGGGAGAGAGCTCATATATTTATACAACAAAGGGTGAAGATTCCAAAGAGGAGGGCACATGGCATGAGTGAGGACGGCGCACCAAGTGGAGGGAGAAAGGCTGCCAAGTGTGGGATGAGGGCTGCCACCTCTCCCACACTCACTACACTTGTCAAACCAAAGTCAAGGGGGAGGAGGGTGTGCCACCTCTCCAAGAGGGGCGCACCTCCTAAATAGACAGGTGCCAAAAACTCTCCAACTTAATCTTCAATTAATCTTCAATCAATCTTCAATCAACTTGGGTTTGTCTCCTTTGACCTTTAGCTTGACTTTGTGCCTTTATTGTGTCTCCAATCTTGTCCTCACATGTCTCTTTATTTTTGCCTTTGCTGATTTTTATTGAATTAAAATGACTTTTTTGGGTTTTTGAGAGTAAAATCAATTTTAAGTAATTAAAATCACTAATTTTACTCAAATAAGTGGGTATTTAGGTAACATGGGTGCTTTAGGTCCAAAAATGAGCATCCCCATGGCCTATTTGGTGCCCAAATACCACTTTTTTAATGTATCTTTATTTTTTAATTAAAAATTGCCGAATTCTGACAATTTTTTAATTAACTGAAAAAAAAAAAAATCCTAGGGGGGACTTAATATATTTCCATAAGACTCTAGGAGGATGTTTAGCATGGTAATATACATTAGACACTAGGCTTAGATCCATGCTCAAGCCTAACCATGAGCATATACTCCAGCTCTGGAGGGATTGAGTAAAAAAATTCATAAATTATAAATCACCTGAAAACAACAACATATAATTAGTAAGTGAAAAAACACTCCAGAGTATAACTCACGCTTATGACTTAAGGTGGCTAAGACCTTTTACAAGTTCATCATGCAAACACCTCTTATTACAATTTTTTATGGAAATGTAGAGTAACAGGGTGGTCTTTATGACCAGCTGAACTTCTGAACTTTGAATTTTGAACAAGTGATGTTCAAAATTTGGCGGCTCGCTGGAAGTCCATCTCAGTGCAACTTTGATGGATAACACGGACAACAGGCAACGATTCCCGAAAGGGGATCTAGGCAACCATAAAATTTCCTTGTTTTTCATGCCTAAGGGACTAGGCACATTTTCAGTGTTTTTTAGATCAGATCTTGGAGATGGCAGTGGTTGGGTTGAGGTATGAGGACCAATTGGTGGGTGCCTCTAACTTTCTTTCGTGGAAAGCGCAGATCATGTTTTTCTCGAGGGAGAAAGGACTGTGGAGTCATGTAGAGACCGCAGTGACCGCGTCGACAAATCTTGCAGAGTTGGCTAAGCATGAGGCAAGCGAGGCCAAGGCAATGTGGATGATCTTAGATTCGGTGAGGGATCATCTTATTCCTCATCTATCTGAGAAAAAGTCAGCCCATGCGATGTTCTCAACTCTGACGAATCTGTTTTAGAGTAAGAACGAGAATCGAAAGATGGTATTGAGGGACCAACTCAGGAGCACCAAGATGTCCAAGACTAATTCAATGACCAGTTATCTCACTAGGATCACTCAAGGTTGTGATTAGCTGGAGGCAGTTGACGAAACAATATCAGATGTGGAGTTAGTGAGGGTGGCCTTGAATGGTTTCACCAAGCCTTGGACTTCATTCATGGAAGGCATCTGTGCTCAAGAGAAGCTTCCAGACTTTGTGCCATTGTGGGATGATTGCATCCAGGAGGAGACTCATCGAGAGGCTCTAGGAGGCCCACAGGAAGATGGTGATGGGGAGAACCTTGCACTTGCCAATTAGGCAAAGAAGGGCAAGGGGAAGGTCAGGATGAACATAGGTGGAGATTCATCTTCACAAGTTGGCATAGGGAAGGACCTTTTCAGAATATTGTCAACTATATCAAGTTGACCAGGAGATGAAAAATTGCTTGATACAGGGCACAACGGGAAAGAACCTACTGAACTAATGAGTGTTAAAACTATGTTTTTGGTAGCGGTTCTTATAATTTTATTGATTTTCATTATATCTTATTCACCTTTCATTTATTTTATCCATGGAATTGTGTTTACTTGCTTACCGATGCATGCACCCGGGTCGGTCCGAGTGAGGGGCATGTGGCATTAGTGAATGGTATCGATCTCCGTGGAGGTCGGGAGAGGAACCCTGGGCAGGGATACTCGACCCTTTAAGGGATGGCTACTCTAAACCGATAGGTAACGGGAGAGGTTCGAACTTATTTCTATTCGTAACTGGATGAAGGTGGAGGCCCTTTCGTTTTCTCTCCCTCTCCTTCGCAGTGAGACGACAAAACCCTGGAACCTAGTAGCTTTCACGTTTATACTGGTTTCTCTCCGCATTCCAGTAGGAATACCAGCGAAATTCGCCGATAAGCCCCTGCTTGAACTTCCAAAGCTCAATAACAATATTTTCTGGGTTCAGGCTCATCTCCCACAACTCTCGCATGGAGAGCTTCCTTACTTGCTTTAGGTTATTCGGATCGGGGTGATTCAGAATCTGATTTGTTGGAGAGGGGGCTTTTACCTCTTCGCCCCCAATTAAACAGTCAATGAGACTCAAAGTTTGCATATCCTGGGCGGGTTCTTCCAATATCTGTTGGTAGCCATTTCAGAGGGGATCGTAAGTAAGGTCAAGTGTTTTCACTGTCATAAGAAGGGACACCATGCTTCACAGTGTCTAGAGAGGAAGAAGGGCGGAAATAGGACGCAACCAGATGTAGCTGCGTCGACAAGGGCTCAAGAGGATGGGTTTGCCAAGAAGTTTGAACAGACAAAGTTCTTACTAGTTTCCCAGACTTCCTTGGGCACCATATCAGCTGGTGCATGACTAATAGATAGTGGGGCCACATGTCATATGATAGGAGCATGGGAGTTGTTTGAGAAGTTCGTCGAGTCAGACTCAGACGTGCATGTGGAACTTGGTATGGGCACCAAGCATGCAGTAAAGGGATCTGGGATAGTGCCATTTCGGATGGATTTAGGAGGCGTGTTGAGAGTGATGAATGTGCTATGGGTGCCAGAACTCAGGAGGAGTGTGCTCTCAGTCTCAACGATTGAGAAGAAGGGCTTTGACGTACTATTTCGGGATGGACACGCATTGATCAAGCTCATAGGATCTAGCTCAGACAAAACAACTATTCTAGGTGTTAGAGAGAGCAACTTGTATAGGCTAAAGGGCTAGCCTACACGAGTAATGGCAAGCAACGGAGTGGAAGAGAATAAGGAGCAGGTAGCTTCGAAGTTTGAGCAACTCAAAGGGAGTTGACCATAAGGTTCAGGTGGGAAGGAGGAGCCTTCCAAGTCAGTCAAGGAGTCATGGTACGAGATGACCATGTAGGATGCTTAGGAGCAGGAGGCTTCTAGGAGCATGATCAGAGGGAAGTCTTCAAAGAAAGGTCCGAACGAGATGGCAGGGATAGATTTCGTTTTAGAGGGAGCAACCAATCAGGTGGATTGGAGAGCAGCCACGGTAGTAGATCTAATAGCGAAGATAGAGCCACCTCCAGGTGGTAGAAGTACCTTCCTCACTAAAAGAGAGTGTTGATGTTTTAGTAGCATCGGACAAGTACTTCCACATGGGTTCGTGTCAACATGTGGGAGTTGTCTTTATTACCTCTTAGAACCTTAGGAGATTCACTTTATTAAGTGATTAATAAAGTGAATGTACTTTTGTAATAAAGTGAGTTTAATTTAATTAAATGCCTAAGTATTTGGCATTAGTAATTAAATTAAGTCCTAGCCATTAGATCTAAAGTGAACGCGAGATTAGATCTCAACCATTGATCACTTTAGGAAATCTAGGGTTTTGGACTTAGTGTAAACTCAAGGTTATAAAAGACAATCTATGTGAGAGGATGACACACAACAGATACACACAAAGTGAGAGTGAGTTCTCATTGATTGGGTGGAGAAGGACATTCATCCAAGTGTGGAGGGCAGGGGCCGAGGATATGAGCAAAGGGGCAACAAGGGAGATAACAACCAATTAGCAAGATCGAAGGACTGATATTGAGGTTTGTAGGGCTTGGTTATCTGTTGTTTTTGTATTCCTCAGGTGGGCCATTTTCCCAAAACGGGAGCCCATAATAATAATAATAATAATAAATCTCATAGATTTGGTTTTCCCTTCGGGGTTCTTCCAGGGGTTATTTATTTAGAAATCTACTGTGTAATGTGTCTTGGTTTCCATTTTATTTTGCTTCCGCTATAATATTTGTAGAAAATCAGTGACATAAGCACACTAACAAAGAGCTAATGTCACACACTTAGTAAAAAATTGATTTTTGTCTTAAATGAAAATAACCCACATTTGAATTAAGCTTCATAAGCATAAACACACATTACTAAGCACATTTCTAGTGGAAAATAACAATGAACAACAGTCATAAATCCATGTAAAACTCAGAAATTTTGGCAACCAATCAAGGAAAACCTCAATGTGGGGGAACCCAATGAGAGAGAGATTTATTAGCTTCAGGAAAGCACATATCAACAACAAGATTACATTTTCCAGCAAGAAAGAAACCACTTACAACACCCAAACTATCCCACTAACAGTCTGCCTAGAAACCTGTGCCCAGAAATCCGTACTGTTGTACAACCTGCTCCAAATCAACACCTCGAACAGTGTGCATAAATCAATGACATAAGCACACTAACAAAGAGCTAATGTCACACACTTAGTAAAAAATTGATTTTTGTCTTAAATGAAAATAACCCACATCTGAATTAAGCTTCATAAGCATAAACACACATTACTAAGCACATTTCTAGTGGAAAATAACAATGAACAACAGTCACAAATCCATGTAAAACTCAGAAATTTTGGCAACCAATGAAGGAAAACCTCAATGTGGGGGAACCCAATGAGAGAGATTTATTAGCTTCAGGAAAGTACATATCAACAACAAGATTACATTTTCCAGCAAGAAAGAAACCACTTACAACACCCAAACTATCCCACTAACAGTCTACCTATAACCTGTGCCCAGAAATCGGTACTGTTGTACAACCTGCTCCAAATCAACACCTTGAACAATGTGCCAATCAGTTGTTGTACGGTCTGCTTTTGTATGACTGTCCTTCAACAACAAATACTCTAAATTTGCCTTGATTTATGTGCCAACAAATGCCTCAAAAACCGTGCCCACTTCTCTGTTGTTCAAACTGTACGGATCCATACAGTATGGCCTTCTTCTCAGCAATAAATTTCAGCAACTTCTAGACAGAAAAATCTCCTTGGGAAATGTGCTCAATCTCCCTTTGGAAAAGGGCCCAGCTTGCTGCCCTCACTTTCCTTCACAAAGCTCTCTCAAATCTCTCTCAATCTCTTCTTCTTGTCTTGCACACTACCCTAGGCATACTCTTATAATCTGAAAGTGACCTTTCACCTTCCTCATCCCTAAATCCAATGTCCGGGATCTAATCTTGCCTTTACATGATCAAGGGACATGATTTATTCCCTCCAAAATAAATCACTTAAAATATTAAAGTACAAAAACCCACTTTATGACATAAAGTCACTTTAATATTAGAAGGTACATTTTATAAAAAGTCACTTCAATAAAAGAGACTTTATTACAACTTTATAAAACACCTATTACAAAGTCAAGTGCCTAGTAGTGCAAATATAAGGTCACTTCCGCATACAAGACGAAACATCTGGAGTACCTTTCGAGCTATAAAAGCTAACACTCCCTCTTAGCGAGGGATGTACTCGCTGCCATCACCATCATCCGGTCCCATCACACTGTTCGCAGTAGGAGCTCCCTCTGAACCTGGAGCTAACCCCAACACCTGCACAGAACTCGAACCAGAAGACATCCTCTTGACAGCTACTCTAAACCCTGAGCTCCTCGGAGAGTCCATCCTCCCACTTAGAGCTTCTGTTTGATGACACCAACTGAGCCTCCTGCTGGTGCTCAGAAGAGACTCCCTCTCTTCCCTCACAATGCAAGACTGGATCCTTGGGCCCATCGCAGTCTCAGGAGTCTCCTGCTCCTCATCAAACTCTGAATCATAACCTGTAGGTTGTCCTCACACCTTGTACAACCTATCCATTCGATCACCAATCAGTTGTGGTTCAACCGGATCCACTCCCTCCCTGTAGATAAATACATGTCCCCTCTTGAACAATGTAGAATATCCAACATCTCCAAGGCTGAGACCGAGAGCAGGTTAACCCTCAACCCTGGAACAAACAAAACTCCATCAACCTCTAGGAGTCCTCCATACTCAAGTTGGAATCTAATCCTTCCAACTCCATGTACAACTCGTGCCATACCTCTTTCACTCTCCACCATTCGGTGAGGATCTGTCTTTGTGATAATAAGGAATATATGCCATATTACTGTCATGTGACAAGAGGCTCCACTGTCAACAATCCACCTGCTATCTCCCACAAATCCAACACTACCGACACTGGATACTAGAGTGACCAAAGAAAATTCCATATCAAACTTGGATGAAAAGTCCTCCATAGCTGTTGTCGCTACTGTATCAGACCCGTCCTATTCTTTCCTCTTCTTCTTCTTCTTAGGACACTGAGAAACAAGGTGCCCCAACTGGTTACAACGGTAACATCTGACTTTACTCAAGTCCCTCCCGAAATTCCCTTTCATTTTCCCCTTGCCCTTTGCTGCAAGAGCAACATTCTCATCATCTTTGTCTTCCTTCCGTTCACTACTTTGAGACCCCATCCGGATCTCCTCCTGAGTGAAGTTGTCCCATAGTCTACTCCAATCTGGAAAATTCTCCTGACCCACCACACACTTCACAAAGACATCCCACTCCTTTGTGAAGCCTTTCAAGGCTACCCTTCCCAGCTCCAATTTTGAGATGACCTCCCCTACTGCAGCTAAATTGTCCTTAACCTGAGCTATCTGGGTAAGATAGGATGCAACACCCTCACCCATAGCCATCTTCGTGTCATGCAGTTTATCCTTCAAGGCCATCTTTCGGATTTCATTCTTAGCCTCATATAAATTTTTCAATGTATCCCACATCTCTTTGGTTGTTTTCTTCTCAGCCAAATGTGGGATGAGTGGGTCCTTCACTCCATCCAGAATGATCCTCTGTGCTTTGGCCTCCTTTACATCATGCAAATCCAAGGCAATAGGATCTGCTGTGGGAGCTACAACAACAATGCTGACATAACTCCAAATCTTGTTCTCCTTGAGAACAGATGATATCCGGACCTTCCATTGCAAGTAGTTGAAAATGCTTTCCAACCGATCTGATGCATGCAGCCATTTCCCTGTCAACTGTTCAAAGAAAACAACCAATAGATTTCCCCCTTCAAATTTTTCCAAAATTAACACTGCTCACTGCAACTCAGAGCCCAAGCTCTGATACCATGTAGAAAATCAGTGACATAAGCACACTAACAAAGAGCTAATGTCACACACTTAGTAAAAAATTGATTTCTGTCTTAAATGAAAATAACCCACATCTCAGTTAAGCTTCATAAGCAGAAACACACATTACTAAGCACATTTGCAGCGGAAAATAACAATGAACAACAGTCACAAATCCATGTAAAACTCAGAAATTTTGACAACCAGCCAGGGAAAACCCCAATGTGGGGGAACCCATTGAGAGAGAGATTTATTAGCTTCAGGAAAGTACATATCAGCAGCAAGATTACATTTTCCAGCAAGAAAGAAACCACTTACAACACCCAAACTGTCCCACTAACAGTCTGCCTAGAAACCCGTGCCCAGAAGTCCATACTGCTGTATGGCCTGCTCCAAATCAGCACCTCGAACAGTGTGCCAATCAGCTGCTGTATGGTCTGCTCCTGTACGGCTGTCCTTCAACATCAAATACTTTAAATCTGCGTTGATTTTTGTGCCAGCAAATGCCTCAAACTGTGCTCACTTCTCTGCTGTATGGACTGTACGGATCTGTACAGTACGGCTTCCTTCTCAGCAATAAATTTCAGCAAATTCTAGACAGAAATATCTCCTTGGGAAAAGTGCCCAGCTTGCTGTCCTCACTTTCCTTCACAAAGCTCTCTCTCAAATCTCTTATTCTTCTTGTCTTGCACACTACCCTAGTCATACTCTTATAATCTGAAAGTGACCTTTTAGCTTCTTCATCCCTAAATCCAATGGCCAAGATCTAATCTTGCCTTTACATGATCAAGGGACATGATTTATTCCCTCCAAAATAAATCACTTAAAATATTAAAGTACAAAAACCCACTTTATGACATAAGTGCATTTTATGACATTTTATGACATAAAGTCACTTTAATATTAGAAGGTACATTTTATAAAAAGTCACTTTAATATAAGAGACACTTTATTACAACTTTATAAAACACCTATTACAAAGTCAAGTGCCCAGTAGTGCAAATATAAGGTCACTTCCACATACAGGACAAAACATGCGGAGTACCTCCCGAGCTATAAAAACTAACAAGATTTTGTTAATAACCCAGCTGTGCATTTATTCAATAAATCAGTTTTATTCGGGATTAATTGTCGGTGCTGGGTTACGGGAAATTAACAATACCATCATGTGAACGCATATCAAACCATGGGCAAGAGAACAAGTGCACTCTAAACTAGTGTGCATAAAGGAGGTTGTGCCTCAATAAATGTGCCAATGCCATGAGCAAGGGAACGCCCCATCAAGTGAACAATAAATCAAGATGAATAATCCACATATGCAACCAAGAAGTCTCCTCTAGTCAATGTGCTCCACCATAGACCTAGTAACAAGGCATAGCATATCATCCAAGTGCTCTAAGAATTAAACAAGAGAAAAAAAAATACCGCGGTGGACTACCCTCACTAGAACACGTCAAAGCCCACATAGGGGTCAACAGCTAAACTGTCACAAGGGAAGTGTCTAGGAAGGTGTACACCAGTGGTATGCCACTCATCAAGCCCAATGATCCATCACCTCAACCTGTATCTCTATGAAATGTGTGACGAGGATGCCAACTAAATGATAATCAATGGGACATATACACCCCAAATGGCAAAAATGTGGCTCAAAAGCCAACATAATATGGTGCAGCCTGCTTGGGCAGGCCCGGCAGGGTATTCAAACTGGATCAAAATCCTCATGCTATATGAAGGGTGACACTCAACATTAAGGGGAGAAGTAAATCTTGTGTTGTAATGACTTCTCATCGTGGCCTCTTGTTCAGTGCAGGGGGGGTGTTGGATTTATTGGTGTAATCTGTACATGTGGCCATGGCCCATTCATATGTGTCAATAGTGTACTTGTAATCATGGCTAAGGCTATACTTTAATCTTGTATTTTATTGCTAGGTGTGGTTAAGACTGACCTAGTCAACTTTGATATGCAGGCACAATAACCCTCTTGGGGAGTGTGCCCCCACTTATATGGGGGATGATGCCCTACTTACTTGAATGATATAAATACACTCAAGCTTCATTTGTAAATTGTCTTTCTGATCATTGAGCTAAGGATCTCTAAAATTAAGTGTTTAACCCTATTGGGGCACCTTTATTGGCGCATTCTTGTTCTTTCGCTGGTTTTTCTCACTTGTGCAGTTGAACTTTATCATTCAAGCACATTCATGGACATCTACAGCATACTGTTTTAGTGCTGTTTCTCTCTTTTATTGGCTGGTTTTGGGCTAGCTGTTTGGATCCCCTCATTATTTTGTGATCTCAACATCTGTGAAACTAGGGTTTCCAGATCTGATTTCTTAATACTGTTAAGTCCATTTCTTAGACAAAGTTCCTAATTGGGTTGTTTACCTTATTCAGGGGTCTTCTGCCTCCCCCTTTTGCTCCCCGTAGAAATAGAATTGAATTACTGTCTCCTCTTATCAGCAACTGTATGTTTTCTATCATTTTTAAAGCTTCTATTGACTCCTGTCATAACTTATTTCCTTATTTCCATCCAAAGGTATATGTTAGATGGTATAAACATTAAAGTACAAGATTAAGGCAATGCTTTTGAACCAAGCTCCTGTCCACCAGATACCTTCTATTAATCTCTCCGTCTGCAACATTTCCAGGTCCCATAAAATTGTAATGCCGATTCCCTACTATTGGCCACCTGCATCCAGTGATATCCACTACCTTATTTTAGACTTCTCTGCTTAGTTCTATCATATCCCCCATTGACAACTTTGTATTCTGTAGAAGACAGATTCTAGTCTTTTGCTGGAATCTTTCGTTTACCAGATCTTTTTAATGGGATCAAATTCAGTCCTCTAACATTCCATGATGCAAATTCATTATTTTTGATCGCTTGAGGATTCAAACATCCTAGTCAACTCCTTAATTGGCCATTACCGGCCCAGTTATATTAACTTTCTCTGTCTTCTGCTATTAGTTTAACTCTCAGACTGACCTTTATTTCCTTAGATTGGTACCCAGGTCCACTTCCTGTGTCTTAGCCTTTGAAGATTGTATTGTCGGTTGGGTTTTTCTTCAAAGGTGGTGTATTGGTCTGGTTTTATATACTTTTTGCTACATTCCTAACTCCTTTGCCTGTATATTTTACTCTGAGTTTACAGTCTTCCATTTTTCTCTTTACTTGTTTATATTCCCTTTGCTGCTCCTGTCTCATTTTCTGGTTCTGGGCCATTCTTTTCTAAATCCTATTTTGAAGGAGTGATTGCTAGCTTGGTAATTTGTAGGGAATAAAATTGGGCTTTTAATGTTAATTTCAAAATTTTAAACCACCACAGCAGCTATTCTCTTTCTTATCTTTATTCTGTCGTCATTTTGTAATTTTTATTTTCCTATTACTTATGGTGGCATCTCTTGAGTAACAGATCATTACCTCAAGCAGCATGACAAGAATAAATTAAGGTTGTAACTTTAAGACTGTTATGATGTGGATTTTGTCAAATACAATGAATCTCTGGTTTTTTCACGATAAAGTGGATATTCAGAATCCAGATGGCTCTTTTGTCATTTATGAACCCTAAATCAAACATTTATAATAATCATTTACTGCTATCTAATGCTTGTTGTCTGCATTGTTTGAGTTGATAATGATTGCTTCTTGTCAGGCATTAAAAATATGTCTTACGTGCAGGCAGCTGTGGAAGATGGGTGTGTCAAGTCTGTTGGAAATCTTCTGTACATGGTATGTTGCACTTAATTGCATTATATCTCTACAATGTCTTTCATCGGTTCATCTTGATCTAGTTTTTGGTAAAATCTCTAACAACCTTGCAACAGGTAGCAACAAAATATCCGGCAAATGCACTTAAACATCGACCTTTTCTTCTTCAGTATATCACCTCATCTAAGGTACTCAGAATATGCATTTCTAAATCTTATTGCATGGGTTGAAACTTGATATGTGAAAAGTCTCAAGAAAAACAAAAAACACTGTTAAAAATCTTAACAGATATAATACTGTAATGTTATAACCCTGCACAAATATTCACGGGTCAGGGCTGGATGTATGGAAGGGTATTGCGGCTAGTTGATATTCTTGTTGAAGCGTGGGTTGTACTTGTTGCAGATAAAGAATCCGAATCAGCTGGAAAAGGCTTTGTCGTATCTATCTAATATTGGTCCTGAAAGCTTGGAGGTGGATGACTTTGAAGAAACTTGTGGTATAGGTATGCTTTGTAATATGTATTTCTTTCGATCATTTGTTTATGTTCATTGTGAATAAAAGCAGAGAATAAGATTGAGTTGAGCTTGATATGAATTACAAACATTGCAACCTAACTATTTTGGTTTTAAAGTATCACCTATCCTTCTTTTCCTTATTTCTTGGAAAATGCATCGTACATTACACTAATATTCTTTTAGCTTACATTCTATTACATTATGAGGCTAGAGAAGGTTCCACCTATTCTTAATCAAGTTTAGAAATAACATGTATCGGCATGATGCTGAATTGATGGTAGCTTATCTTTCTTCTTGTATCCCGTGCAATAAAGTAATTGTAAATTTTGACATCACATAGTTAAAATGTAGTTGATATGATAATATGCATGCACAATAACACAGACACAGAAAGAGAGAGATTTTTACAAACTTCATGTCTCATGAGAGAGAAGCAATCACCCATATAACCAGCTAACATTGTGTTAAGGTATAATTAAAAATTAATTAACACTCTACATGCCTTAATCTAATTTATTATTGTGACATGTGACTCTATTACATTATGGCTAAAGTCACTTTATACTAACATCTGATGAACATAATGATATGACCATTAGACTGCTAAATCTATTAGCCCTGTTATCGCACAATTTGTACTTATGCCAAAGCCCCACAAAAATAAATCAAATTGGCATAACAACAGGATAACCCACCACTGTCACCTTAGTGGGAAATCCCCACTTTGGGATGGATGAGGTCCAACCCAGGGGAGGCGTCCCCGGTAACCTAAAGGGCTGGGAAAGCTAAAGATATGGTCAAGATATACCCCCCTCTCACTGGTTACCCAAGTCAAAGGGCTATGTCTGAGGAATTGAGGCAAAGGAAGATAGTTGGTGTACCTGCCTGGAACAAGAACAATTCAGCATGTATATAGCAATTCCAAGTACCAATATGATAGTAGAACCTCAACAGACAATAACAGACAATAGACAATGCAAATATATGGTGGCCAAAGTAAAAATGCAGCAAGTCATCAGTTTACAACAGCAATTAATATTTTGTAACAGCCACAAGAAATACAACTCAGAATAGCATGAAAGTACAGTGAAAACTTAGCATTTATTCAATAGATCAATTAACAGTTTCTAAAGCAATTTCTGAGCATGTTAAACTAATGTTAGACTAGTGTATACAGCAAATTACAAGGTTTTATATGGCTGTAGCAATGTTTTTGTAACAGCAGCAACACAATTAGTAGATTTAGCTAAGCTAGGGTTAGTAAGAGTTAGTAGAAGCTTAGGAGAATAGAATGTAAGAGTAGTTTGATCAATTCCTTCACAAGATAGAGCAAGTAGACAAGTGCCTTTTGGGCTGAGTCATTTACAAAAGCAGCAAACACTTGGAGAAATAAATGATAATATTGTCCAAGGATGTTGGCACTTCAAGGCCCCAACTTTGAATCTCAAAGATGGAATTTTGGCTAGACTCTAGAGTGCAAGCTCTTTTGGGCTCTAGCAAATTCCTCCTCTTTGGACACTTGAAATATATATATTGCAACAAGCCACTAGAATAGGACTCCACTTTAGGGCTTTAGAAGCCTAATCTAGACAAGATTATCTTGACAATTCAATAAATGGAAATCACTAGAGAGAGGAAGAAACACCTTATGTTCCTCTCCTAGGGTTTAAGCAAACAATATCATAATCTTCAACGTGAACAAGTAAAATTTACCATAACCATTCAAAGATGAAATGAAATTGCAGATTTTACTTACTTCACCAAGAATAATCAAACACAAACCCTAGTTGAAGACCTTTCCACCACAAAATAGCCAAGAGACATCCAAAAGGATGTACTCCAAGAGGTGCGCACTAGTAAATTTCAGCCAATTTGCCACTAGGGCGAAAATTTCAGACTTGAATCCTCTTGTGAGGAAGAGTTATGTGTAAAGATGAATTGCCAAAGGTGTATTTATATCACCTTTTGGCCTAAAAATGTCAAATTAAAAATATAACAGGGCCGACCTTACAAAATTTCCCTTAAAATTCATTTTTTTATAAAAATTACATCAAAATATCCCTCAAAGGGTGACATCATGCCCTTCTAGGGTGACATTAGGCTCCCACAGTGAAGCGTTGGGCAAGGGAAGTGCAACGTTAGGCCTCCAAAGGCCCTCCATCAACCCACATGTGCCAAAACATCATGTCAAGTCCTCCTTCGTCAAAACCCTAGTCTCCTCTATGATATCAGGAGCTGTGTAGGTGATGTCGAAGCCTCCAAAGGCTAGCGTCCAAGTGGAGAGGGATGGGACCACCACCACCACCTGTGACCCTGTAACTCCGGAAACACCTGTACCTGCTGACCCCTGTGGCCCTGAACCCTGTCCCGAACTCCCCTGCTGTGTGCTNAACACCCGAAGACTGAACACCAGAACTCTGACCAATCGTGCCCTGTGACCCTGTACCTGTACCTGCCCTGCCTGAACCTGTACCTGTACCTGGGAACCCTGTACCAATACCTTTGGAAACTGAACCTGTCTCTCCAGAAGTACCATGAGTACTGCCAACTAGTGGACTATACTGTGAGCCCAGTGAACTGCCCTGCTGACTGCTCTGCGGATTGCTCTGACTGCCCACCTGTGGAACCACTACCTGTGACCCTGTAACTCCGGAAACACCTGTACCTGCTGACCCCTGTGGTCTTGACCCCTGAGGCCCTGAACCCTGTCCTAAACTCCCCTGCTGTGTGCTAGGAGTCGGTGGCTCTCTCTGATCTAACTCCCGAGATCTCTCAAAGGCCTTTTGCTCCTCGAACTTAACATCCCGACGAACAACCACTCTCTTCAATGCTGGAATGTAAATCCGATACGCCTTAGAGACCTCACTGTAACCCACAAAGATGCCCTTCTCTGCAGTGGGTTCCATCTTCTTCCTCA
>SNQJ01S0050333.1:127854-152815 GCA_010110895.2 Picea sitchensis | reverse complement strand
TGGACTCAGTTCAGTCGCCTTGAGATGGTACTCTAGATGATACTCCTGTGGACTCAATTAAGTGATCTGTTGAGTAGGACATCCCTGTGGCTGAGCATAGGTGGACGTGTCCCTAGTGGCTGAGCACTAGTGGACGTGTGAGATCCTTGCTATATTGTCTGAGAGTAAGATTTACTCGTAACCCTAATTTGTGATGTAAAGGGTACAAGCCGGCCCCACCATATGTAAGATAATTAATATTGTGTAATGATTAATTATATTATTAAGTTATTGAGGTCGGCCCTATTGTGCCAATAGACACNAGTTTCAAGGTTGTAGAGCACCCTCTTGTGTGCATCTAGGGTTTATGGTGTGGGGGATCTTCTCTTGAGAATATAGCAGAGGATTGTTGGATTTTTTCCCCTTGTTTGAGAAGGGTTTGCCCAGGATACTTCTTGTGTTCTTGTGCATGGTTATTCTTCTTGTGATCTTGGTTATTGCAGCACTTGTGTATGGTGTTGCTGCATTTGTTTATGGTTCAAGTACATGCTAAATGAAATAAACCTCATGCTTGAGCCTATCATGTTAAAATTAAACAACTTCTGCTTTCACAATTCATATTGTTCCATGCATTTTTGCTCATTATTTGCCGAATTTCATTATAAATATTAACTTGAGGCAGTAATAGAAAAGGATCCTAACCAATTTTTAATAATCTAGTCTTCTTTTATCATTCCTAGTTCTTTCTTAATTGAATTTATAGTTTCCTTTCTTGAGTGCTTCTTGAATTTTACTGTAAGATAATATTGGATCCTGTTGAAATGCTTCTTTTAGTGAAGATATATACAAGGCTCCTTGTTGATTGTATTTTTAAATAGTTAGCCATTTCTAGATATCAAAACATGGCACTGTCGTAATTTATTCCTCCTGGACTCTATTTTCTTCTTTTTTAGATGCAATACAATTAGTTTGGAGGTACAAAACATCTATGTTATCTGCATGGGGATGCCATTTCAGGATAATGATTGAAGCTAATGAAATTTGTTCTTTTGCAGTGATAATAGTATGATAAGAGTAGACTGTCTTGAGCATGACATCAGAGAAGAGATGAACAATCTGGCCCCTCGAACTATGGTTGTTATGCACCCTTTGAAGGTAACCTCTTACTTTCTCTAGGATTATTGTGTTTATTCTCATCCTCCCACTTTTTGGTCAAAAACAATTATACATTGAGAAATTTTAGTGGACTCAATTTAATTTATAAGGTTTGGAAAATTGTAATATATGTAGAAATTTAGGGTATGCACATTCATACAAATGAGGATGATGGCGTAGAGAAAATAAGGAATACACTTTTATTATTAATGCTTCAGTGAATACATCTTTCTCATACCTCTTTTGTTATGCCTCATTACAGTTTATAATACCAGTAATTGGTTATGGTGGTTTAATCACCTAATCCTTGAGCTTTAACTTCAATATTTAACTTTCCATTGGTTGCATGTTAGTAACATATAAAGTGACCACATTATTCCTGATTTAAATATTATTGGAGTTTTAAAACTCCAAATTCCCCCCTTAACACAAAATTAATATTTTTCAATGTCTCTTGATCCTTAATAGAGAAGCCCAAAGGTCTTCCTGTCAAAACATTTATAACAACAATAGATGATGACTACAAAATTTTAAAGTGTGAAGTTTGCATATAGGTCTGCTGCCATCCATTGAGGCATTTGGGTAACCAACCATAATGCTGTTTGGGTCTTGTTAACCCCTAATTTTCACCCTTGAAAATCTTGAGGGTTAAGAGCTAGCATGTACTATTTTGGCTGGCATTTTGAGATTCTCCTAGAGTTTAGCACTTGTGGTTAGCAGACGTTGGTTCCCATCAGAGGCAGGTATACGATCAATACATGGTCGTTTGGTTTAGAGTTAGAGTTGGTTTGGTTTCCCATGCATTTTGAGAGAGATGTCTACATACAACAAACATTGCTACTTTTTAGGAGACACGGTTTGAGTGGGTCTCTTGACAGTTTGGAGCAGTTTTGAGCATACATGCAGAGTCCTTGCATGGTTCTAGGATCGATAGCACTTTTACGGGCGACATGCAAGAACTTTCTATTTTTAGCAGTTTGAGCTTCAGGCCCCAGATTCAGTTTTCGAGCACATATTGTGGATCCTTGATACATTCTAGGTCTTTGGACTTTTTCTAGGATGATTTGTCACAAATTTCTATTTTTAGTAGGTTGAGCACTAGGGCTCGCATGTCGATTCTGATTGCAGATTCAGATTCCTTGTGGAAAATCGAATCCAATGAGTATAAAGTCATGGACACGCGATAAACTTCCTATTTTTAGCAGTGTCTAATTTTAGCAGTAGACACACGATGGTGGTCCTCTACTCGGCCAGAGCATTTATGGAGAGTTTGGGTCAGTTTTGACAATTTTCAAATTTTTGGGATCGAATAGCTATATTCGGAAATTTCTATTTTTATCAGCGATCGTCATCCCCGTCAGTGACAAGTGGCTAGTTCAGCGTCCGACATATGACGAGATCAGATTCTGACATGTGGCAGAGTTTCAGTTAGATGTGGCATCTACGTGACATCATTTGACCAAGGGTGCATAGGGTGAGGTGGCACTTTCGTGGAGAAAGTTTAACCAATTAGACTAACTTTTCCCGCTAATTCTTCTTCACCCACCATAAAATCACTTTCCATACAGTCCCTAAACCATTTTTCCCTATGCCTCTTAACCCTCTAAGTTCTAACCCTATCATATCCTAATCCTAAACCCACTTCCCCTTTCCACTCTACCCTCACTCACCTTTACCCTCCCTTTATTCATTAAAATGTATCTACCCCTTTTTAATTAATTATTTAGTTGAATCAATAAAGGTACCACTCACCTTTTAATTAATTATTAAATTAAAAGGTTACTTTATTTTTGTCCCCTTTTTAATTAATTCATCCCATGTCTCCCATAATGATACGTACCTCCCTTAGCACCCATCCATTTAACCCACTCACCTTTTATTAAAATAATTAATTATTAAATATGTACCCCTTTATTAATTTGTCCCCGTTTTTACTGGTTTGTGTCCCCCCTTTAAAACATTCGTGCCCTTTTTAATTAATACACACCCATCCCTTTCATTTAATTAAAAGTGCATGCTCCCTATGCACATGCTAACTCCACCATAAGTCATCTTCCATTTCACTCCACGTATGCACACTCCCTCACGTCTTATCCTAACATACCCATCATTTAAATAGAGTTGCATGACTAACTTAATATAGCCTATCCGTTTGTTAACCCATGTATAACTTCCTAGCCTATCCGTTTGTTAACCCATGCGTAACTTTCTTCCCATGCATGCACACTCCCTCACGTCTTATCCCCCTTCCATGTGAATGCATGCGCTCATCTCCCACTCGCTAACATCACCTATTCTTGTCCCTTTCGTGCGTATCCTCTTTTAGCTATTCCGCATGTATCCACTCACCATAAATTCACTCATGCAATTTGACTTATTCTCCATGCGACTCGCTTTGATTAGAGTTACCTCATGCACCCTTCTATAATCGGTTTTGGAGATACACTGTCTCTCACTATATAATGGAGTGAGATCTTCATTGTTAGAAGTTGGATATTGCAACAGCTAGCATAGTTTCTTTCTCTTGTTCCTTTCTCTCTCATTCTTAGTCTAGTTACTCTTCTTTGAGCAAAGTGATCATTGTACAGGTTGTGGACTTGTCAATTGTGGCGCAACCAACCCTCTTGCAAGCCTATCAATAAAGAAATTGTGTTTGTGTTCTAACCTTATTTCTTGATGGTATTTTGTGAATTTGGCACGTAGATTAGTATCTTTTCCTTGTTGTTCATTGTGGTTTATGTTGATCTTTTGAGCAATTTTCTTCCTATTTCTTTCTCACTTTTATTTCTAACACTTCCTGGATGGTGCACTGATAGAGATGACACTCTCGCTAGTCCAATATGGCTTGTCGCTGCAGCCAAATGGAACCTTCTTCATCCAACTCTGGTAGATTGGTCTGAGCATGGCAATTGGTGCCAGTCACTTTCTTTAGGCAGGAGACATGAAAAACAAGATGTAGCTTGGAGTGATTGGGTAAAGTCCACTGATAGGCCGTTGGCCCCACACGTTTGAGAATAGTATAAGGACTATAAAATTTTAGGGCAAGTTTCTGACACTGTTGAGATTTAAGTGGAGTCTGCTTGTACGGTTGTAAACCCAGAAACACCTGGTCCCCTTCAACCAATTGACATTCAGAACGACCCCGATCTGCTTGTTGCTTCATGCGATTAATTTTTTTTTTGAGAGTACGGAGAATGGTCATGCAAGATGTGAGATTGCGGTCAACCTCTTGAACCTTGGAGACACCTGGCATGTATGGGAGAACCGATGGTTTGTTAAGTTTTGAGCAATTATTAAGTTTCTTTTCAATTTACTAGATAACAATAGCATAGGTAGGATCACTGAGAGAAACACATTCACAAGATACACAACATTTATCCTGGGAAACCCTCATGGGGGAGAAAACCCAGCAAAAAATTCCTTAATATATATAGCCAATACAATGCCAAGACACTAAACCAAAACACTAGAGAATATCCAACACTTAGCAATGTGCCTCTCTCTTCCTTCTTCTCCCAACTGCAGCTACCAAACTTGCGCACTTGATGAGTGAATGAGTGAGTGAACAAATGAGGCACTGGCCTCCTTTATTTATACTAGCTAGCAGGCGCTGGAAAGGTGTCTCTTCACTGGGCAGGGCAGACTTCTCTTCTTAGTGGTGAAAACCACTTTAATTAGGCCTGGGGGCCAACTTCTTAATTAGCATAATATATTTAGGGTTTGACCAATCCACAAAAGGGGATTTGGTCATTTACAATGCCCCACATGATCAATCCACAAAAAGGGGGTTGATCTAATTAATAATTACTCAATAATAAATAGAATACTCTTTGCAGTTACAATATTTCAACACTCCCCCTTAACAAGAAGGGTATTCTACAACATCATCAGGAGAGAGAGGGCAACAACATCAACAGTGTCTGGAACACTGACTGGCATATCTATAAATCATCGAAAGTTTTTCTCATCATCAATATTATCATCCACAACAAGGAGCTAGAATGGCATCATCATCATCATCATCTGCATCAACATGGATTAGTATAACACTAATACATCATCATCATCATCATCATCAATAACAACACAAGGTTCATACAACATCACAACACGAAGGTTGAAGCATCATCAACATCATCGGTAAGCTGAAAATCTTCAACACAAGGCTGGCATCTCATCAACATCAGCACGAAGCTGGAAATCTTCAGCACGAGGCTGGCATCTCATTAACATCAACACGAAGCTGGAAATCTTCAGCACGAGGTTGGCATCTCATCAACATCAGCACGAAGCTGGAAATCTTCAGCATGAGGCTGTCATCTCATCAACATCAACACGAAGTTGGAAATCTTCAACACAAGGTTGGCATCACATCAACATCAACACGAAGCTGGAAATCTTCAGCACAAGGCTGGCATCTGTTGAATTTTATGGTAAGTTGATGCATTTTAATTTTCTTATTGTTTAGCATAAATTGAACCATAATCATTTTGCAACAACACAATGGCTGCAATAAACTAAGATCATAAGAAGAATAACCATGCACAAGAACACAAGAAATATCCTGGGAAACCCTTCTCAACAAGGGAAGAAAACCAAGCCAATCCTTTGCTATATTCTCAAGAGAAAGACCTCCCACACCATCACCAAACGTAGCACACAAGAGGGTGCTGTAATTCTCATAATTTCAGACCACAACTTCTGAAATCATGAGATGACACAATATTAAGTGTGTTTCCTCAATGGGGAATCACCTTTATTTATACAAGACTTATCACATCAAATGATGTGTCTATTGGCACAAAAGGGCCGACCTCAATAACTCAAAATATAATTAATAATTACCATATTAATTATCTTTTACTTTATGGTGGGACCGACCTGTACCCTTTACATCACAATTAGGGTTACAGGTAAGTCTGACTCTTAGAAAATATAGCAAAGGATCTCATACACCCACTAGTGCTCAACCACTAGGGGCACATCCACCTGTGCTCAGCCACAGGGACATCCAAGTCAATAGATCTCTATCTCAGTGCGTCTCACAGGAGCATCATCTGGATACATTCTCACTAGTGCTCAACCACTAGGATCACGTCCACCTATGCTCATCNACCCCACACAGGGGCACACAACGTTCCATCTCCGTCTCAGAGAGGAACAACACACCCATCTCATGGGCACACCCAAATCATGGGCTTCCTCATAGGTCGACTCACTCAGTCTGTGTCCTGGAGGATGTGTCACGCAACTGTAATCATCAACATCACCAACACTACGCCCCCTTTCGAGGGAGGTTCTTTCGGACTATACCAAGCTTGTCTCAAAAGTGCTCAAACTTTACATGAGACAGAAGTTTGGTCAACACATCTGCAACCTACTCATCCGCGCCAACATAATGGAGCTTTATAGCTCCTCTCTGCATCATATCAAGAAGGAAGTGATACCGGATCTCTATGTGCTTCGACTCATCATGGAACACATCATCTTTATACAACTCTGGTTATCGCATTGGATCACGGTGGCTCCATCTCTAGATCAAATAGATCTTTCAACAACATCTAAATCCATATGGCTTCACAACTGGCGGAGCATGCAACACTGTATTCCGCTTCTGTCATGCTGGGAGCAATGTTCGATTGCTCCCTACTCTGCCATGAATTCATGGCTGACCCCGAACTGAAACAACATCCTGAAGTGCTATTTTTATCAGAAACACTTCCAGCTCAATCTGAATCAGTATATCCATACAATCTGAAGTCATGATCTCTAGTATAATAGAGACCAAAATCCAACGTACCCTTAAGGTATCTCATCACATGTTTTGAAGCTACAAGGTGAACACGCCTGGGCTCTATTAGATACTGACTCAGAGCTTTTCACAGAAAAACATATATTTGGTCTAGTATTCGTCAGATACATCAACGAACCAATAATCTGTCTGTACAGAGTATCATCAACCAATTCTGACGAGGTATCTACCAGGAGCTTTAACTACGTTTCCATGGGTGTGTTCATGGATTTACACTCCAACATATCAAACCTCTTTAGTATTTCTATTGCATACTTCCCTTGGTTAAGGAAGATCTTCTCTGGGCTCTACCAAACTTCAAGACCTAAGAAATAATGCTTGGATCTTCGAAACCCATTTCTGTTGTCTCTCGCTGAGGTCTTTCTCATCCAAGAAATACTTCAAGATGTTGTGGTTGGTTTTCACCACGAATCTGCTGCCACCTAAGTACTGTCTGAATTTTGTCAAGGTGTGCATGATAGCTAGCATTTCTTTGTCGAAGATAGAGTAGAGTCTCTCTAACTTACTGAGCTTCCTTCTCTCAAAGACTGTGGGGTGACCTCACTGCATCAATATTGCTCCAATCCCGTCTCTCGATGCACCACACTCCAATACAAAGGGCTGGGAAAAGTCAAGAAGTGCTAGAACTGGGCATGTGCTCATGACCTCCTTCATCTTATCAAAAGTGCTATGTGATGCCTCAGTCCTGTGGAAAGCCCCTTTCTTTGTCAAATCAGTGATCGGTGCCCCCAACTATGAAAACCCTCTCACGAACCTCTTGTAATAACTGCACAACCCAAAGAATCCCCTCAAATCCGTGATATTCTTGGGTGTCAGCGAATCCAGAATGGCCCTGATCTTTTCCTGGCGTACTTGTACTCCCTGCTCGTTGATAATACGACCTAGATACAACAACTCTCTCATTCCGAACTCACACTTGGACTCTTTGGCATATAAGGACTGTGACTTCATAATACTCAGAACCTCATCCAAGTGTGCCAGATGCTCTTTCCAAGTCCTACTGTATATAAGGATGTCGTCGAAGAAAACCAAGAGATATTTCTGCAATTGTCTCCTGAAGATATGGTTCATGCAAGATTGAAAAGTGGCTGGGGCGTTGGTCAACTCGAAAGGCATAACCAAGAACTCAAAATGCCCAAAGTGACATCTCAAAGTTGTCTTTTCAATATCATGCTCCCTGATGCTGATTTGGTGATAACCCGAGTGAAGGTCTATCTTGGTGAAGAAGACTGCCCCATGAAGCTCATCCATCAACTCATCTATACGCGGAATGGGGTACCTATTTTTGATCGTCTTCTTATTGAGTGCATGATAGTCTATGCACATCCTCAGTGTGTCATCCTTCTTCAGGACCAAAACTACTGATGAAGCAAACAGACTAGTGTTGGGCCTGATGTGCCCCATCTCATCATGTCCTTAATTGCTTTCTCAATCTCATCCTTAAATCTTTTAGGATGTTTGTAGGGTGAAGGATCGAATCCTGTCACTGAGAGGGGAGGGGGGGGTGAATCAGTGACACAACAATTATATCAATTTTTCATTTATTAATGCAAACATAATTTTAACACAGTATTTTATCGTGGAACCCAATTGGGAAAACCACAAACTCTTTTCTATTAACTGCAAAATTTGTTTTACATGTTACATAGAAGGAAAATATTCTTCCTTTTCGATCAACACCAACTGATTAGGATGCACCCACACCCTAGTTCACTAGCACCGACTGGCAGGAGGCTACAACCCCTTGTTTAGTTAGCTACAATTGACAAGGAAGCACCAACTCCCTCTGCAGGCACCAACCTGCGCTTGCACCACCCAACCACCCTTAATACATAAGTATCTTTAGCTTTTCTTCCTGGAATCTGCTTCAGCTTTTGATCTTCTGATCTGGACTATAGAGACACTTTCTTCTCCCACTCTTTCATGTTTATATATTCTTCAAAACAACGTGAGTGTGAAACACTGTGTCCCTTCGTTTGGAGCATCACACCTCTTTAATTAACTTAACCATAATCTCTGTTTATTATTTTCAATGTGATGGCTTTTCGTAAATTGATCACTTATGGATCAATTTCATCCAATAAATTCGATCATGAATCTGTGTTATTTTCACAGAGACCAAATTCTGCGGAGGCACTTCCTTCAAACCATCACATATGATCGTGTGTTACAGAACCACGGGTTTACAAACTATAGCGACATATTATGATTTCCTTTTAAAACTCTTATTGCGTATGACCATCAGTGGTGATCAAAATGCCAAGTGGGACGAGCGCTTGAGTGCTTATTATTTCAACGGTCATGATTCAATCCCCCGAGAGATTGACGATTGTCGTAACTTCGGGACTTCGTCGTTCGGGTCTTCGTGACTTCCAACCTTTCAAATCTCCCGAATACCATATCGACGAACAGATCGAACATTTCACATTTATCACGGAACCTAGAGCAATGGTCATATACGATCCTTACGTTTATCCTTCATTGCTTAATCCAACAGCCATGACTTAATCAAGCAATGAGATGGATGGCCATCTTTTACTCCGCGACATCGTTTATTTTGCTTACACTATCCTTCCACTGTGGTAGATCGACGAACAAGAATGCTCCCGAAGTGATCTTTCAGATCGGACGTATCGTGTCCACTTCGGGTCTTCGGCATTCGGGACTTCGGGACTTTTGGCGAGTGTTGTTGGTAAAAATCCCGAAGCAAAACTCTTGGAGTGACGTAACTTGCTTACTTCACTTGATGATGTGTCACGAGCCGAGTAGCTGCCACGTGTCACTCTGATTCGTGATTTGCATGTACCTAAAATGTCGAATCAACTTGACACTTGTCATTCTCTGACTGTGTCCTTGCTGATGTAGACTGCTGACGTGGTCTGTCACATACCCTTTTGCTAATGTGGTCTGTTGACCAATAGCCCTGACCCAACGGTCCTGGTTTGTCCTCCGAATCCAACGGTCCTTATTCATTTCGGATTTCCGGGCTTCAGGTATTTCACATCTCAAACATTTCGGAGCGTAACCTCCTCGAAACTTTAGATCTTAACTAAATGGTGTTCCTCGATCATGACTTAGATCGACGACTGAATCTGTTAGCATTACCGCTCTTCTAGCTTATTCTGTCCTTCCACTTTGAAATGATCCGACGGTCGACGAAAATTTGCATTTCGGGGATTTCAAATCTCAGACTTTCCGAAGCATAAACTCCTCACTACTTTAAACCCGAAACAAATGGTTGTTCGTTCGATCTGGATCTTGGATTGACGACTCGATCTTTCTGCGATGCAGCTTTGCTAACTTATCCTGTCCTTCCACTCAAGAATGATCCGACCGTTGACGTGAATTCGCATAATTGAATTCTCAATCGTTTTGCCCGCTTATCCTGTCCTTATACTTAAAAGTGATCCAACGGTTGTGAAGCTCTTGAAGCAGATCAATGGTCGACGATGATTGTGTAACTATAACTTGCGAGTGATTTAACTCGTCATCCAAACTCCGCAATGGGAAGATGTGTGCTATTGGAGAGTCAACCACAATCGTTGATCTTCGAAGCTATAAGATCGGATGGTCCTGACTAATTGTGGGATTGGAACAAGCGCGATGTTTAATTCTCCTTTCAATCTCCGCAATTCATCCCTGCCGTAGATTTGGCAATTGCGCATCCGACGGTCACGATTTAATCTGACTTAACCTCATTGTTTGTTGGATCAACCGTAGTCGTAATCTTTGGAGCTATGAGATTTGACGATCCAGACAAATTGCGGGATTGTAACTGGCGAGTAGTTTATTTCTGCTTTCGCTCCCCGCAATTCATCCCTGCCATTGATCTAGCTTGTGGATCCGACGATCTTGATTTAATCTGAGTTTTATTGCACCATCTCTTCTGAGCTTGATCTCTGCGTTTACTAGCCCTCCTGAGCTTTTATCTTAGGAACATTGTTGATCCTATCGTGATCAACAATAATCACGAATTTCTTCAGTCTTAAGGTGATGTTCTTCTGTTGATTCTTTTTCTTCCTATGATTAACCTTGCTGCTTTGCTTATTATGACTGTTGACATCAATGACAACACATGAATGAAAAATTGTCCAACATAAGGTGCGGTGATCACTGGTGTCACCCTTGCTTCTAACTCAATCGTGTGCTCAAATCCTCTGTCTGGAGGATGCCTTGATGGTATCGGCCCAAATACTGGTTCATACTGACTCAACAGTTCTCTGATCTTAGGATGATAATGTTGTCTGCCATCTGAATCCCTCCTGGTGGTGATCAAACTCTCGGCAGCATATGCCACATCTCCATACCTGAAGATCCTCTCCATCCTCTTTGTCGACACTGTCCTGGGTGCTCCTATATACATGCCCCTCAACACTACCTTCAACCCATTTGTATCTCTAAAGCTCATGGTTAGGGTCTGGTAATTAAATCTAATCTCAGCCAATGAGTACAACCACTAAACGCCTAATACTACATCAATATCTTATAAATCAACTACATAGAAAGTGCCTGTCATGGTGTAGTTGCCTATTTTAACCTCCAGATCCGGTACCATGTCCAAACACGTCATGGTGTACCCATCTGCCAATGCTACAATGAATCCCTCAAACTCCTCATTCTATAACCCCCTCTTGGCTACTAAGGATGCATCTACAAAGTTATGGGTTGCCCCACCATCCACCAATGCTGTGATCCGTTGTCCTTGAATGAGGCCTATTATCCACCAGTTTGCACAGGCTGGATTTCCTGAAGAGCCGCCAAAGAATGAGTAGTCAGTGCTCATATGACAGAGTTCAGAGTTCAACCGGTCTTTCAAAAGACCACTTTTTTCCGCATTTCCACCATTGTAATAAATGACCTGAGTTTGAGATATTGTGAAAGGCTATTGGCCACCTAAGACCTAGGTACGAGCATGTACTCTAGATTCTTTTTTTTCACTTGTTAATTATTTTTTCTGCTTGCATTTGTGGGCAATTAAATAATTTCTAAGTTTTTTCACTCAGAAGACTGACTCCAGATCTGGAGTATGTGCTGGTGGTTAGGACTTGGCATGGTATAACCAATGTCTAGTGTCTAAATGTATATGATCTCATACTAGGTCATCTTGATTGAGTCTTATGGAAATTACGACTAAGTTTGATAGGTTTTTTTTAATGTTTCAGTGAATTAATTAAATTCCCGCAAAATGTAATTTGTTAATTCTATGTCAATAAATTGTAAAAATATGGCATCGAACATTGTCAGATGCCATATTTATGGTCGTTTTCCAGTCCATAGTATCATGTAAACCCCTATTTCTCTTTTTTCAAGACAAAAAAGTGATTATTTTCACTAAAAAATGAAAATTACTCGAAAAATACGGAAAATGGGTCATTTAATTAAATCCCTATTTTTTAGGGAAAGTGGGGAACATGTTTTTCTTGTGTCCCTAGTTGACTGAAGACCAAGGCGAGTCTAGCAAAGATGATGGCGACTTGACTGAGGGTGAAAGGCATGGAGGAGATCCCAATGTGGGTACTCGACCCCACTTGATGAGATGGCGCATCCTAAAGGGATGGCGTGCATCCCAAAGTCCTAACTCGCCCTCACACTCCCCCTTCCACTCCACTCACTCCCACTCAACCCCACTCATCCTCACTTCACTCACCATCAACTACCCTTCCACCTCACTTGACTCCACACACCTCCACTCATCCCTACGCATTTCTCCCTTTACTCATGCGCCACTCCCTTTTAACTCTCACGCATATCCTAAACCCTAGGTACATCCCTCTTTGGAGTTGTAACCTCTCTTGCTATTTAAGCAAGGCCACCCCTCCATTGTTAGAGTTGGAGCTTTGGGAAGATAGACCTATATTGTTGTATCATTTTATCATTTCTAAGTTGAATAAAGAGACTTTGGAGTTCCATCGGTGTTGATGCTTGAATCTTATGCTATTGTTATGAGGTAATCTGTATTTTGCTTCAATTTTGTATATCTATTTGCAAAGGCTTTGAGAGTATGATGTCATATAGTAGAGTGAGGTAAATCTAGTTTGATTAATCTAATTTCTTTTTTTATAATTCATAAACTTCTATATTGCATGTCTTCTTTTCGGTTAAATTAACATGCATATCTGAGTTTTTTGTTTTATGTAGGACAGACCTTCGTTAACAAGTGTTTGCAGGTTTGAAGTATATTTGTTTACAGGATCTTCAAGCTTGGAGGATTGAGTGGTTGTAGTTTCAACCTTCACTTGTCCAGGATTGCCAAAGAATAAAGCTCCCTCTACTCTTCATCAAGGACCCCATAGCCATTTTTTTTTAATTCTCGTTAAAAAAGAGTTTCTTCCTTTCTCCCTCTCACATTCTTCAAAAGCTATTTGGTTACTTCCTTTGTAGCACCCGTCCACAGGATGCTAAGAAATTAACAATTTATTCCAACACATACACAATAACAATTTCGTTTTAACATAATTCCATTTTCATTTACACCATTATTCTATATCTGCTCAATGATAAATTCAATAACATGATGAAATAAGTAGTAGGCTAACTTTAAGATTTAAGAGCTTAAAACATAAGTATACTCAAAACATCAATAAAAAAAATATCGAAAAATACCTCCTCCTTAACTGACTCACTTGTTGTCTTTGTGGTCACGGGCAGCCAGCATCCTTTCACCAAACGCCGGTGAAACAGGAATCCTCCACGCCGGCTTCTGGGAGCCTAGCGGCTTCCCTGGCTCCAGAAACTAACTTCGGTTTCTTGGCCCTCCAATGCCAGGTGACCCCCAAGAACAACAAAGCACAAAATCTCAAAGGAAACTATGCGAGGTAATCTCTTCCAAAAAATGTCACAACCTCTCATCGTGCCCCAACCTCCCCATCCCTTCTCCCTATTTATCAATTTCATACACTTCCCAAGTGTCCTCAACCACTTACTCATCGTTATCCATCACCTCCCTTATGTAGATATTTTTGGGAAAGTAAAATAAAACTAAATATGAATGGCTTGTTTTTAAACAACATGAAATAAAATAAAAGTCTTTATTCTCATTCTAGATAATAAATGTTTATTTGATAACTTTCTCGATGTACATAACACTCCACCATTCTCGTTTTAATTCATCACACCCACCCACCTATCTATCAAAGAATTCAGAGAATTGTTAATGCTTCACAGATATTTGTATGCAATATAATTTACATATTCAATAAACTGTTCAATTAAATAGTAATAATTTATTTTAATAATTATTACATTTATTACTTATACTAGTATACATGGGTAGAGTATGTGTCATTAGCTGGCGGACACATATCATACATCTTATAATGATAGCTGTCGTACTTCTAGTGCATATTTCCTATATGATCACCAAGACATGTGGGACCAATGAGATCAAGTAATGCATCGTTTAATAATCTTTAGCGAACTAAATTATACTAATTCTTCAATAACTCATTGTCACACTTTAAATATCATTAGGAAATCAAAGGGGTTTTTAAACATGGTAGGAAACAGGTGAGTAAACAATAGTGGCATCTTTAATCCCTAATCGGTATTCTCATCTAACATGTGAGAGCATCCTTCCTTCCTAACCTACGCCATCTTCCATCCTATCCTTTCCTCGCTAGACTATCTTGGAGGCGTCATTATCTTGACCAACTCCAAATAGGGCAAGTAAGTGGAAGTGTAGCTATCGACCAAGCTTCCCTAGCGGGGCAGTAGCCGGTCCCTCATCCTGCATGCGGGGCGTGAACCCGGCACCCGTCCTCCCGAGGGACTTGAGTTCGGAGGGATGCAGTGGAATGCCTCACCTCCTAATGGAACTAGGGTCAACACCCTGTATTGAGCCATACTGTGCAACTCTTGTTCTTGGAGTCACGTCATCAAACATCCACTCTGGGTAAGTTGTGCATCATCCAAAACCACACTTACCATAGATCATGGTAATATTTCAAATCATAAATCAAATAGTAGGTACAACTTATAGCACACAATATCTTCTTGATGTCTCCTGACATCCCGGTTACCTCAATACTATAGTCATTTTGGCTATCATAGATCATCATCCTGTAGGTTGGTTCACCAATAACACACATATTGATGTAGATACATCACGAATTTATATAAGAATCGATATTTGCATCAACGCTCAATTAAGAAATGTATTCCTGTTTACATCATGCATTGCATCTATTATATATATTCACAACATAGCAGATTGGTATACATGTACTGAACTTACCCATTTTAATTTTCGTGTTCAAATAATCAAATAACTATCTTTGTCTTGAGCATATATCATGTAACATAAATATGTCTAGAGGTACACATTTCAATGTCTAACCAAGTCTAACGACTCCAAACAATGCTAAACTTTGAATTATTAATATTAGCAAACAACAATGTTCTAACTACCTAAGGTCAAATATGGGACATTACATACACCCACCCTTCAAACTTAGGTCCGAGTTATGTTTAAATGCAACATAATTATAATGCGTAGTCTTTTTCATCTCCCTTGGTTTAGCTCTTTGAATAATCATTACTTAGTCACTACTTTGATCGTTCTATCATAAGGTCATCACCAAAACTTACTAATATGTTAGCAATAAGGGGGAGACCCTTCAATATAAATTTGATTTTCCCATCTTATTCTTTGTAAGAGTCATAATTTATTAACCAAGTCTTTTATGATATTATTGTTCCAACTTAATGATAAAATTTCAGTTAAATAGCATATATACTATAAAATAAATTTTATAAAATTATAATTTTAAGGTTTTGTATTCCTTTCTTTATATCAAAATATTAAGTTGAACATCTCAATAAGGATGTATTTTATCTAAAATATATCAATCTTCAACGAAAATATAATAGGATGCTTTTATTTTCTTATACCATGTGTAGGGTTATGGTCATTCATAAAAATAAGAGAATTTCCATGGCACAACTACTAATTGTTTTCCTCAATAAAAAAATCATGTGCTATACTAGTCCCATTTGACCTTCACTTGGTTAAAAGCGTCTTGCGCCTTTTAATATATTGACTAAGACTACCCTATTTAGTAGGCACCTTACTTTATCCTAACTCTATTTTTATTAGCACTTGTAATTAAATTAAAGAAGGACACACTTCCCATATAGATTTATTCTTCCTAAATTATATATCAAGGGTATAATATACTAGTTTTGACCGCGGATTAGAATCTTATCTCATTTTTAGTTCTTTATTTAAGTTATTGTATATTAGGGTCAATTATAATTTCATTAATGAAGCATATGATATTCCCCACAGTATTAATGCAAATGGTTAGAACCGATCTGTCATTGACTTTACTATCTCTCTTACTTGGGTGACACAATACATATGACATCACAAATGTTCCATGCTTAGGAACATTGGTAGGATGTGTTAAATGATTTTCGTAATACAATGTTGTCTTCACTTAGCTTGATCATTGTCCTCAATCTCCCTTCCTCTCTCAAGTGGTAAAAATATATTTCGATCAAGGATTTTATATTTAAGTATGGGATCCTTTTCATCATAGTCAAAAAAAAGAAACAAAACAAGCGTGCTTTCTACCAACAATTCACTATTACAAGCATGACTACATGTACAAGTACCTGTCTACCTACATGTCTACCTAGTTAGCATCATTAACTAAGATCAAGTTTCCTACCAGGGTCCATTCTACATTCTATCACTACTTGTCTTTAAGGCTTTCTTCCCTCATAATTGCTCTTCATATGTCCCAACTTTATATCCTTTATACATATAATGTGTAATTTGGCTTCTATCCCTTTCTGATCACATTACTATCACTCATCAAGTTCCTTCATCTTGCCATGAAAGAAGTTTAGTTGTGGGCTGACCATTCTTATCATTTATTATTCGACTTATAAATTGGTTTCTTTTAAGTAAGCTAATTTCCCTTTAATTGAACATTGTAAACATCACAAAAAAGAATGCATTTCAAGATGTGAGATACCATCTAGAAAACTCACCTCTCTTTCAAGGAACTTGTGCATAATAAACCATGACGCTCCATTGCGATCTCTACTATAAATAAATTTATGGGCAAAAGTGACACCCTTACAAAGGAATACCTTTTTTTCAAGCATTCTTTCTTTCATTTTTCTTAGTTAACTAGAATTAGCTAAGATACTTAGCACTCATCTTACTAACTTGTAAGTGGTCAATATCTTTCTTGTAACACTGATGTGTCTTTCCCTCTTAGTATTACTAAGGTTAGATTCTCCCTCGTTATCAATACAAACCAAATTTATAACTATGTTTCCATTGTACTCAAGTTTACTAAATGCCCTCTGCTTACTAACAAAATACAGGATGAATTGTAAGTCATACTTTACACCATGTTTCCCACATCATCATTTATTTTTAAAGGTTACAAGATTTTGTTCAATCTGATTACCTAGCAAAACATGTAAGTTGGACTTTAACTTATAAGGTGCACTTTGAGTTCTCTGCCCCATACTCTAAGATATAGATTCCACATTCTATCAGCCCTTATACACTTGCAAGCGTGAGCTAAGTCCGGCTCACTTAGTGTGCCCTCAGGAACCCTGATATCTAAGCTCACCTGCTTGTCACCTTGTGAGGGAACTGTAGTCTAGGCTTACTCTAGGGAAGCCAAGGGGGGAGTTGTCCTAAGTTACTAAGTTAATTTTATTAACAATGTCTAGGAGTTAGTTTGATTGATTATAGGCCAAGGGAAAACTAGCCTATATGATGGCGGCAATGCAAGTTTAGTCCTAAGTCCTAAATCTATATGCAAAGTCATTGCTTTCCCTAAGTCAACTAAGGACTGAATTACCTAAGGTTGGGCAATGGGGTCAACTAAGTGTAAGAGGTGATCTTTTAGATTACAAAGTGTTTCTGATTAAATCCAAAACCAGCTGAGCCAAGGATTAGAATTGAGTACAAGATTATACAATGTTACAACAAGAGATATACAATGAATACAAGATATACAAAAGATACAATGAGTTCACACCCTGGGGCCAAAGCATGCAGTGGCTTTCACCCCACTTGGACTGCCTTTACTAGCTACTACCCACTCAAGCACTTAAGGATAAAACAAGTGATGCTTCCCCAAGTGGGATACTCAAACCTTGTCTATCCACACCACAACAATGATCAATCAATAAGATATTCAGTAAAGCATAAACTGAGATCATCACCATTAAAGCACAAATAAGTGGTTGCATAAACAAGATGTAACAGGTTTAAATGATCACAATGTGTAGCCTATCAAAACATCCTACTTCCCAAACATGTACAAGTGTGATCTATGCAACTAGTGTTCTTATTAAGCGTTTTAGATCCCAACCCCTAACTAGGTATGCGTCTCAACTATCTTATTACATGAAATGAGCGCGGTGCTCAAGATCTTGGGCTTTTACCTCCAACCTAGCTTCCAAAAGATTGACCAGTCGCCCTTACCAAGTAGGAGTAGCGGACAAGGGGATCTCCACAGCGAGAATCACTTGGGGCCGGTCCCAGCCACTTCCTTACTATCCCCTCCTTACGGATTTTTAGATGGCAAAACGGTTGTTTAAAGACTCCTTAATGTTTCTAAGTGTTATTATGATCCACGAGTGGATCTCTTAGATTGGTTAGTTCGTTTTAATAGAAAGTTGAGAACCGTTATTTTTATCTTCTTTAACGATTAGTCGAGAGTGAAAAGTGTTTAAAAGCGAGTGCTTTGCAAATAAAAATTACACCACCATATGTAAGGATTAAGCAATGAAGTGAGCAAATATCTGAAGCATCAATATACCATCATCACATGGGAGATATAACCATTAACCATAAACCATGCGTATGTAATGATGAAATGAAAAGAAAGTAGCTTTAAGATGTTTAGACCATAAGCAGTATTGATAAGGATGATGCTTATGTGTTGATGGTGATTTAAACCATGAGATGAGAGCATGAGCATGTAATTAAAACCATCAACATATAAACCATGAGCATGTTATATCAACACATTAAGCACAGCAAAATTAAACCATGATCATCATAAGCATAAAAAAGGTATATATGCAAAGGTGTAACTATAGCTGACAATTAGCCTAGTTCGAGAAATAGGCCATTCAGCATCCACCGTGTGTGTGGGTGTGGGCAAATGTCAAGCACATGTAACTTAGTTTGTCCCACAACCTTTTATGATCTTAAAAACCAAAATTGCTTACAAGCATGAAAGATAACTAAGTAACCTTGAGGTGTCCTCTATGTTTAACAACAAGTGAGCTTGTGACAGTTAAGGATGAAGAAAGATTAGAGTTTTAGGACACAAACATTCACTTACCAATCTGCTGTTAGATGTACTTAAGATGTGAAGATCAATACTGTGTAAAGAGTAGCTTAAGTGCTGTTAGACAAGTGTATTTATGAGTGTGTATAGGATTTACCAATTAAGCTCTACGACCAGAATACATCAAACCAACATACCACTGTCTATAACTTTATGAAGAGTTGGAAAACAGAAAAGAATGTGAGCTTTTAAAGTGTGTGATACTGTGTTTAAACGGCAGCAAGATAATGTGGACAGCCTAACTTGATCATCAACTCTTGAACCAATGTATATGCACTTTGAAACTTACAGTAAGTAAAAGCTTGACAGCAGATTAAAATATGAGGTTGAGTGTGTGTTTAAGATAGCATAAGGTAGAACAATATATCTTGGACAGTGACCTATATCAGATGCATAAAGAGTAGCAACCTTTAAACATATATCCAAAGCACCTAAACTTCCAAGTATTTGCCAAAATGAGACCAGTTTTAAAAAGATGTGGACTGTGTGTTTTAGGTAAGCAGTGATATTAAATGATCTAGAGCATTAAGATTGTAACCATAGGCTCATCAAACCTCAGCACCTAAGGCCTTAAATGTTAAACCTTTTAAGCAATGAATATGATTGTTTAAGATATCAGACAATTGTTTACACAGTCAGAACATTAATGTTATGAGTAGCAAGTTCTGAGATATGAGCATTAGGTGACTTAATTAGTAGATCATATGCAATGTAGATGTAAAGGTTTGCTAGCTTTTAGAAACCTCGAGAAAATATAGATTATTTGTCACCGGGTATCAAACTATGAAAAAAGAACTACCTCACATGTACCCACAATGTAAGAGTTAATCAAACCATAAGAATATATCTGACTTCCCTATTTACCAAGTGTTATATGTATGCAGGGATGAGGACCAGACAGGACCGTAGGCAAAAGGGCTAATGGATGGCTATTCTAGGGAGAGGCCAAGAGCATACAGATCAGAAAACAGAGGAGGCCGAGGGCTATGAGAGAGCCGAGAAGCCCGAGGAAAAGAGGCGAGGTTTAGCGAAGGAGAGTGGCCGAGGTTTAGAAAGGAACAAGGCAGTGGCCTTCAAGGCACTAGGGTCGTGAGGTTTTCAAAGGGTAGGCCGAGGGGCAAGAGGGTAGAGATGGGCCGTGGGCAACAAGGCCTCAAATAGCCTCCCAAGGTGTCACCAAAACTTGAAACAAGGATCAACCTTTAATCAAAGAAATTCTTGAGTTATGCTAAGTTAATGAAATATGAAGCTTAGACATACAAGTAAGACTTAGCAACTAAAAGAACCATGAGCTAAAACGCCTTCAAAAATTGGCTAGATAACTTGAAGAAGATTCGGATCTAAAACATGTGTTATGGTTAAGTTATCTAGCTGTGGAAACCAAAACATATGAATAAAGAATGAATGAGCTAATCTAGGGTTAAACTTCACAAAGAAAGCCTAGATCTAGATTAGATATTGACAAAATGATTAGATCTAATGCTAGGTTAGCTTTAGAAACCAAACTATGTTAGGACTTCAGAAATCTAAAGAAAGTGAAGAAGGAAGGGAGAGATGTTACCAAGCTCTAGCAGGGTGAGCTATGAGGCCTCCCAAATGTTTTGAGCAACCCAAACCTCCAAAATCTGACGCTGTCCCACCAAAAACAGCAAGCTGAAGCCTGCAAAAGGGGCTGCAAAACACTTACAAAGGTAGTGAAGGACTCCTATGCAAACATAGAAACCTTCCAAGCAACAAATGGAGTATAATATTGATATATTTGACCTATCCAAGAGCTAAAACCAATGCTGAAAATCTGTATGAGATGGCTGCAGAAAAAAGGTTAGAAGAAAGAAAAGCTTGGAGTTTGTATGGGCCTCAAGGGGGACTCTTTCTCGAACCTCTTCCCAAGTGAAGCCTTAGAAGATGACATGCAAAAGGTTAGTACATAAAAGCAAATGGCATAGATAGATTGATAGAATAATACTAGGAAGAGATCACTACAAACCTAAGATCATCCAATGAACCATAAACTAGAGATGGAAAACATACAACTAGCTTACCTATATAAACCCTAGGATCAACACCATAAACTAATAAGCAAAACTAAAAACAATATCACCTCTTGTGGTGGGCAAAGATGATCACAAGCAATTACCATGTAGTCCTTCAAAGCTTTCTTCTTTATTATTGAGAAAGGAGCAATGTGAAGTGGATGGCAATGTGACTAGAGCAAGAAGATGGGAGAAATTTGGTATAATAATAGAGTTAGCAAGAGATGGTGAAGAAAAATGAAGGCTAGGGGTTCTCTTTATACCTTAGGGCAAAGAGGAAGTTTAGATCACTTCCAAGTGTCAAGACAAAGGAGAGAGCACACATCTCTAGAGAAGCCCTAACTAGGGTTTTGGGGCTTTGGAAACATCACAAAAAAACGAATTTGCAAGGTGGGGGCATGGGATAGGCTAAGTAACTAACCCAATAGGGCGCAACTAGACTAGGTTAGACAACCCATATGCCAAAATAGCTGTGGGAATTGAGTTAGATTGAGTTGTGAGGGGGTTTGCTGCGTCCAACAGGAGAGGTGTAGCACCTTTGGAGGGAGAAGAAGGAAGAGCCAACTAAGAGGAGGGGTCTAGGGGGTGGAAAGGTCACTAGGGAGGAGTGCATCTAGAGGGTTTAGGAAGAGACAAGTTCTATTTTAGAGAGCGTTGGAGTGTAGTTAAACTTGGGAATGCAACCACATAGAGGCACTTAGTGAGAGCGATGAGGTCCAAAGGGTTGAAATTAGGAGTTAGGGTGTGGGTTTGGGTTAGGTAAAGGTTAGGTTTTTTGGTCTAGGATTAGTCTAGGAGGCGCACCACATGTGTGGTAGCCTTGTTTAGCGTTTCAAGGAGGTATTTAGAAAAATAATAGAGTGAGGTCGAATTCCCCCTTAGGGCAAAGTTTAAATTAGTGAAAAAGTGGGTAAAAGGTCAAATTAAGTTAGAAAGATTAGAGAAAAGGTTAGGTTAGGTTAGGAGGGGTTCTTTTTTGCCACTTTCCCTGCATCCACTCACTTAACTCAAAATACAAAAGGTTTGTGATTTTTAATAAAAATCACATCCCAGTAGATAAAATTAGCATTATTGACTCTAGCCCATTTCTGGTGGACTTTGACAAAGCAAACTTAGTCCGAATGAAATTTTGGAAACTTGGCCAGTGGGTGTAGGAGTGCTGTTCCATTTCATTTTGAGCACAAATGCCCCTAACTTTCTCAGGAGATAAAGTTTTTACAAATATAGCTCAAAAATAATTAATTAATTAAATAATTAATTAATTAAAAACTTAGACTTCGTGAACTCCATGAGACTCAAGACAACTGCCTAGCATGGTCATTTACAATAATCCTCTAAGGTTACTCATTTATGCGTGATCATCAGGCGCCTTCCACCACTTTGGAGGCAAGTGGGAGGGAAAAAACTTCAGGAAAATTAACTGACTAGTTAGAAACGCATTAATCTCACAGTTAAAAACCTGCGATACAAGGAACTCCTCACGATGCCAACATCCGAGGTGCATTCTAACTATGATCCATGCGGACATTATTACATTATTTACCCTGCTTGGTAGCCGGAGATCCGTTTACAAAAATATAAGTCTTTGAGGTGTTCAAAACACCGATTAGAACTCCTAGCATCTTGACATAGATAATCTTCATGAAATGAGTTGACCTCCGTGCTAAGCGAGCGGTCCCAGCAATTCCCACATTCTATCTTGGAAATCATTACATAATTCTAAACACAATCCTTAATCGTTACATAATTTTACGCTTACAATCATTGTGTTGCTCACAATGCCATGTACTTTGGTAATCCTTTGAATGCATGAAAATTCCTCATGAGACCCACTCTTATGGTGACTTGGGTTGAATGTCAATTTTTCATCTTGGTTCTTAGTTAAGGACATTAATTGGGGATTAAGTGGGTTTCCTTATTTCAATGGGATGGGCTTATACTTTTGATGCCACATTATTTCCATAACAAGGTAGCTAAACAACTACCCAATTCCGTGCGCCATATTTATAGTTTAAATATATATGATATTTTTCTTTTATTAATCTGATTGATTTATTCCAATAACATATTTTACTATTACTTAATCTTTTGACATTAATATTTTACATATTTTACTATGGCTTAACAATTGAAGATGTTGACATATTCTTAGGCATCCTCCTAAATCAATGAATATGATTTATTGTTCATAACTTCCTTGCATTTATGAATGCATCCGTTAACCTGTTTACTTTTTCACATTTACCTAATCATATTAAGAAATTACTATACGACCATATGATTGCCACTTTTAGATGATTGACATAGATTAAGTCCATGTTTAGATTATTAACCTACACTACCTCAAACTCACAACCACTAACAGCGATAGAGCGCAGCTGTCATATTGGTCAGTTCGGTTCCTGTGCCCACGGACTAGCTTCCTCAATTGATCATTCCATCTTTTACGATCCCCAAGAGGTAATATCGCAAGGCCTACAGGTGAATGCCCTTCTAAACATTCAAGGGTTGATAATGCCCATCTAAACTGAGCTTGATAAATAATATTCTCAGACCCATCTAAACCTTAATATGAACGCACTTATAGCTTATATGATGTGCATATAGAAATTGCAATGCTAAGGTTTCATATTACATGTGTAGTAAAGGGATCTTGCATATTCCATGTGTATTAACTCCATTGTTTAGATTAAACATTGTTACTATCACATAGACATAGAAAGGGAGAACCCACTATAGAATGCACAGTTTCATTAATAAACGTGTTTTTCTATTAGGTGTGTTGCACATATATTTAGGTCTCTTTTATACTAAGCTTGCGGAAAAATTGGGAGTCAGATCGATGGATTGCATGGACTACTATGGTTGGGGAGCTGTAATCAATTTTCACTTATAAATGTAATAGAATTTTCAAGGATGTAGCGTTATTTTCATTTTGGTAGCCTATACAGAAATTTGCAGATACAAATCTCTTGATCCAAAATTTTAGAGACATAAAAGATTAAGTTTATTAAACATTGAAAGAAAAAAAAAAAATTATGAACCATCCATCCTTATCCCAACTGTGCTTTCTGGCCATCATACACAAGCATCAAATTCCATTAATTTGGTGCAGTGAAATCCATTAACATACGCACACTTTGATATTTGGTGTAGTGAACTAGTCAGAAACTTTGAAAATCAATACATTATCGTCATCGTTATTCAGGTCGATACAATTTGATTCTAGAAGCTTTGTTTTGAAAATTGTAATATACCTTTGGAAACTTTGAAAATTAATACAATATGGTCCTTCCTACGCAGGTCGATGCAATTTGATTCCTGAAGCTTTGTTTTTACAAATTGTAATATATATAAAAAATCCTCGAGCTTGAAGCATGCTCATTGAATAATTTATTAAATGGTATAACCTAGAGGATTGCTCATTTCAAAATTTTGAATTCATACTTGATACGTTTCAACAGTAACCAAGATCGAGAGTGAGATTGTATACATTAAGTAAATTGCAAGATATTCAGTAAACTTGCTTTCCCTTCGTCAATATCTAAAATCATTATAAACTCATTATAATCTAGAACTTTATTTATAAACTCATTATAATAATTATGGTTTTAATTAATATATTATATACAATTTTAATTAATATATTATAA